>ML256555.1:0-42699 GCA_005239495.1 Nicotiana undulata | reverse complement strand
GTGGGTGGGGTAGTAGGGTGGATGGTGACGGAAAAAAATCTTTTTGGAGAGAGGCATGGGGTGGGGTTAGATGGGTTGGGTATAGGGCGTGGGGTGGGTTGGTGAGTATAGAATAGGGTGGGAATGGTTGAGAAGGAGTTTTGGAAAATGTTCTTTTCTCTTGATAGGGAAAATATTTTCCTCCAATTTGAGGAAAATGAGTTGATGATGAAATATTTTTCAAAATATTCAAACCAACCAAACATGAGAAAATTGGGAAACATTCTTCCTACCCAACACACCCTAAATCTCCTGTAATGGGACTTTTGTAGTGATGTTTACAAAACTAACAAGAGCTAAAAACAATGTGTGTTCGATGCTTGCTCCTTTGCTTGCCCATGTGATGTGTGAATTTAAGGGCTTATTTAATAACTATACATTTTGCTTTCTTTTGCTTCCAATAAAAGTTAGATCTAGAAGATTCGAAAATATTTTTCGTTTCTAATTAACTAACACTTGAAATTATCTTCAAGAAAGGAATCAAAATGTAGAATAATAGTATTATTACTTATGATTTGAATTTCTATAATAATCTAAGTAGAATGACGAATGAATGTATCTTCCTACAATTTTTTTAAAATTTAATTTGTCAAGAAAATATTTAAGAGGGTCAAACGGAAGGAATTAAAGAAAAAGGGTTGCAGGAAAAAGAAAAAGAATAAACTAATTACACTTAATGCACTCAATAAAAATAGCAATTGAAGCAAAAAAATAAGAAACTTTGTTCCTGGAAGTTTGCATTTTTTTTGTCACTTTCATTGTTTAATTGGAATATAAGAGAAACGTGTATTGGTTAACAGGTGTGACATCAATCACATAGTATACCAAATCTTTTTTTATGGTCTTTTTAGTTTATCAACTAAAACACATCGATCCTAAATTATTGAGATCAACTATGTGAAGCATATTGTACTTATACATATAAGGGAGAGTTTGAGGAGCTTCTGGTACCTGCTTATCGTCATAAGGGTATTTTTGGAACTTTATCATTATGTGCTAACGTATGTTGCAAAGTAGCTACTGCAAATATGTAGCATGACATTTTTGGAAACACAGTCCCCATGTTGAAAACTATCAAAAAAAATTCTTTAATAAGCAACCGGACAAGATAAAAGGTAATCAAGGCTGATTACAAAACCAAAGCTGGCAATCAATTACCTAAAAAACATTTGTTGTAAATGAAGAATGATTTGTTCTTTAAAGTAAAAAGAATATCAAAAACTTTTCGAAAGCATTTAGAAGGTATAATTCAACACAAACAGAAAACGAACTTCTCCAAAAATTTTACCGCATAAAATTTTAATTATTAAAAACTAAGCAATTATTTTAGAACAAATCTATCTACACTTTGAATAAGAAGAAGGTACTTTTAAGAGAATCACTTCATTGAGTGAGTTAAAGAATGATTGAAAAGGAATACTGTTATAATTTAATGATATATTTCCTGNCAAACAAGCCGAAAAACACCCTGAGTGGAGGAAAGCTATGAAATCAGAATTTGATGCTTTGCTGAATAACCGTACTTGGGAATTAGTTCCAAATGATCCTTCTAAAAATGTTGTTTCATGTAAGTGGCTTTTAAGGATTAAGAGGAAAGTATATGGTTCAGTTGATCGCTACAAAGCGAGACTAGTCAAAGGATTTACTCAGAGGCCGGGTGTTGACTTTCAGTCCGGTAGTCAAACCCACCACTGTCCGAATAATTCTTGTTGTTTCTCTCCGGTTTCACTGGCCCCTTCGTCAACTTGACGTCAACAATGCATTTCTTCAAGGTGATATTGAAGAGGAGGTTTACATGACGCAACCTCTGGGGTTTACTTGTGACAACAACCCGACTCATATATGTAAGTTGCGCAAGGCAATTTATGGCATGAAGCAAGCTTCTCGGGCTTGGTACCATGCATTCAAAGGTCATCTTCTATTTATAGGATTTATCAAGACTGAATCGGACCAATCTCTATTCGTTAGGATCAACAACGCTGGTCTCATGTTCATTCTGGTATCACCGGCAACAATCTTATCACTGTGAATGAGGTTATAGCTTCCCTTGCTTCTCGCTTCTCAATTAAAGATTTGGGAAACCTTTATTACTTTCTTGGTGTTGAGGTGATTCGAAGTTCACATGACATTATTCTATCTCAAGCGAACTATATCAATGAAGTTTTAAGTGCAGAATTGATGTCTGATTGCAAAAGTGCTAAAACGCCAATGAGTAACTTCGAGTTACTCAAACTCAATGATGTGGATGACCTTACAGCTGCAACTCGCTATCTCCGAGCCCTAGGAAGACTTCAATATCTATCTTTTACAAGGCCGGACATTTCCTATGCGGTCAATAAACTGTCTCAGTTTATGCAATCGCCATCAGACCTACATTGGAAAGCTGTGAAACGTGTTCTCAGGTATCTTCGTGGTACAATTCAGTTTGGCCTCCGTGTATCCCCAAATTTTGATTTTAATCTGCACATGTATTATGATGCCGGCTGGGCTGGAGATCTCACTGACAGATCCTCCACATCTCGCTATATTCTGTTTCTTGATCGAAACCCAATCAGTTGGTCTTCAAAAAAGCAAAAAACTATCGCTCGCTCATCAACTGAAGCTGAATATAGAGTTTTGCCAACGCTCTTGCTGAACTGTTGTGGGTGAGAAACCTATTGCTTGAGATGAAGCTTCCTGTCAAAGATACTCCCACAATCTACTGTGACAAAAATGGTGTCACTTACCTAAGCGAGAATCCAGGCCTTCATAGTCGCATGAAGCATGTTGAGGTGGACTTTCACTTTGTGCGCAATCATGTTCAACAGAAGGGGGTTCAAGTTGTTCATATTCATTCTGCTGACCAACTAGCTGATACGCTCACCAAGCCACTTGCCAAACCAGCCTTTGACCGAAATTTGTTCAAGTTAGGCTTAGTTACACATCGCGTAACTTGAGAGGGGCGTATTGGAACAAAAATGTAACCAGTTGTTTATCCCTTTGGATTAGCTCTTAGCTTTCATGCTTATCCTTAGTTAGATATAGATTTAGATTTATCCTTTTGTTCATACTTATCTTTCAGTTAGTTAGCTCTAGATAGTATTTTGATTTGAATAAGTCTCCTAATTCAAGGAGTACTCTTAGGAAGACTTGTATTTAACTAAGCTTGGCATTCAATACAGATACAATTTTCCACCATATCTTTGAGTGTTTATAGTTTGGTATGACGGAAAATATTTTCCGTGAAAAATATTTTTCAAGAAAATCAATCTTATTCATTTTTCGGTGTTTGGTACGCAAATTAAGGAAAATATTTTCTCAAGAGTATTCTTAAATAATTTTGATACAGTAAACATGAAGCCATAAACTTTCGACCAACAACCTTCTGAACCCACAAATTTCATAAACTTTTGAACCGCAAAACTTCGAACCCGTAAACTTTATAATTTCTAAACCCGTAAACTTCAAAATNATTGAGATCAACTATGTGAAGCATATTGTACTTATACATATAAGGGAGAGTTTGAGGAGCTTCTGGTACCTGCTTATCGTCATAAGGGTATTTTTGGAACTTTATCATTATGTGCTAACGTATGTTGCAAAGTAGCTACTGCAAATATGTAGCATGACATTTTTGGAAACACAGTCCCCATGTTGAAAACTATCAAAAAAAATTCTTTAATAAGCAACCGGACAAGATAAAAGGTAATCAAGGCTGATTACAAAACCAAAGCTGGCAATCAATTACCTAAAAAACATTTGTTGTAAATGAAGAATGATTTGTTCTTTAAAGTAAAAAGAATATCAAAAACTTTTCGAAAGCATTTAGAAGGTATAATTCAACACAAACAGAAAACGAACTTCTCCAAAAATTTTACCGCATAAAATTTTAATTATTAAAAACTAAGCAATTATTTTAGAACAAATCTATCTACACTTTGAATAAGAAGAAGGTACTTTTAAGAGAATCACTTCATTGAGTGAGTTAAAGAATGATTGAAAAGGAATACTGTTATAATTTAATGATATATTTCCTGATATATGTATCTACTTAAAATACTAAATAAGATATCCAAGAATGTCCATATATTATGATGCGTTATTCAATGGCAACTTGACTAATTTAAATTCATTCATCAATAAAGAATAAGTATAATGTGCATTTTCTTCCTTATTATAGAAAATTAATGATTTTTTTAGCTGAAAATATATTACTCCTTAAACAACTTAAGATCAATTTTGTTCTTCTAAACGTCCTAAACTAACATGCCAATTCAAATAGCTATCTAAGTACGGAGTATATAAAGTTTTATTTCTCTAATTTAAATAGACTTTACCATGAGAATATATATCCAAAAATAAAAGTAGGAAGATTTTCACTCTTTGAAATTTTATGAGGTCTTGAGAATATATAAATGAGATTACATTACTTTGAGATATTACAAATGTGTAAGTACTCCTCAACAACACAAAAGCAAAATGAACCAAAATAACATACATAATAAATATCTCTCACTCGCTTGCACTGAAGACTCAACTGATTGAAAGGAGAGGAGAGCTTTGATGACCTCTCTAATGAAAGTCTTAAGTAAACCTTATCCGTTTTTTTCTCCAAAAAATAACGTAGACTTTAAAAGCATATTTTTCAAAAGAAAAGTAAGATTTTTTGTTATATTTTATTTGATAAAACATATAACTAATAACACATTTAATATGCAGTTGTAACAAATTGAGCTTGGGTTGTGCACACAAGAGTATGGCTATATAGAAGATGGAAAGAAGGGAGCTTCCGATTAATAAAAGTTAACAAAAAAATCAATCCACTTCATTTTATTCACCAATACTCCTTCTTTATTTGCGCTTCCATAAATAAAATGATGCATTTTTTGTCAGTTCCCCTGCGTATTCTATATTAATAAGGGTTACACGTGTTGACCTTTTCTGGGTCAGCTATCGTATCTAATTTTTTCTTAGTTTTTGCAGCTATTACTATATACTTCATATTTTTTGTCTCAGGTTTAGCTCATTATTACAACAATTGGCATTACACAATTCAGTAAGTAAATATAATGTTTGAGTTTCTGCAAACCCAAATTATCATCTCCTTTGCGCTCCATATATTGCTGGTTATTGGGTTTTTCACTTATTTGTGCAAAGGGATACAAAAATATTTCCAACATTTTCCATTAGGTCTCACCGTATATTGTATGCAAAGTCAAGCTATTTCCCATTTTTCATTGTATTGTCATCATTTGCTCCCTATTCATTTTGAACTTTCGTCAACAAAAAAAGAAGTCTCTTCAACTATACTTGAAATGGAATGTATAGACTATAGACTATAGAGTTAGTCTTTCAAAACTCAGTTGGGAGGTGAATATTATTTACTCTAACTTGTGTTAAAGTTATTTAAAATTATAACTAATATTGAATGCCAATAAAAAATAAAGTTGAAAGTATAAATTAAAAAAGAGAATGATTGTGCTAACAATTTATGCCATTTCTATTATCGTTTTACATTTCTCCTTATGTATGTTTTTTATGCCGATTTGATTTCAAATAATTTAATATATTAATTTAAAAATAAAAATCAAGTGGGTTTGGACCCGTGCTGAGCTCATTTTAACTAGTATATATATATATATATACACTATTCTATTTGGGTTCATTTCGTTCAGGTGCTGGAAAGTAATAATTTGTTTAACTTCATCAGCATCAAAAATAAATTAAATGACATTCCTAGCCATCTTGAACATCTCTCGTATTTGTAAATCTTTAGGGATCGTTTGGTACGAGATATAAGGGATGATTAATCTCATGATTAAATTTGATATGAGTTCACCTCATGTTTGGTTGGGATAAAATCGTAGTATAACTAATCTCGGGATTAGTTATTCCGAGATTGTAGTAATTTTCTATCTCCATGGGAAAAAGAGATAACTAATCCTAAGTTAACTAATCCCGTGATAATTTATTCCCAACCAAACGACCCCTTAGAGACATTCTTCTGTATTTATGCTTTTACATCTGAAAAGAGAAATATTCAATCTACAGAATATCACAAGTGCTTTATATCATTATATGCATTAAGTTTGAATAGCTTTATGATCACGCTCAACTATGTCTAATAAAAGACTAAGTGGGCGTTGCAAATATAATCTGGGTATTTTGCCCAGAGTCGAATCCCACAGGGAGCTAACCTATCAATTGTTGTTGTTAGAGTACTAGATTCTCAATAATCAACTTTCCCAAAAGTTATGAATATTACTTTCCAGTGTTTTTATTGCTACAGCTGAACGAAAAGAATAAAACTAAAGATTAACTACTACTGAGGTGTAAACAAATGTGACAAAGGTCTAAGGTTATGGTTTCCCCCGTTGATGAATCCCTTCTTGTATATTTCCTATAGTTTTGTTTTAGTTATCTCTATCAATCATGAACACTCCAGCTATCATAAATCTCTCTCAAGTAATTATGATAATCTACTAGACGCACTCTCTCAAGTTACGCTAGCTAAATTGCATTACAGTTCACTTTAGATTGCACCCAAGGTATCGTTATCTCTAATCCAACCTTTAAACTCTCGGTTATGGATTTTCCCATACTCCGGGAGTGATGTTATTCAAACAATTACCTAAATATGCACTCTCTCTCAAGTAGATACATACTAAATAGGCACAGCTAATTGAGGGCCCTTCAATTAACTACAACAAGAACGTAGTTGAACAAATAGAGACTAACAACCAAACGAAACTATATTATATAAACAACAAGTTCATCCTCAACGGGTTCCACCAAAACCTTAGATTAAAGAAGTTAGCTACTCATGCTCAAGAACAATAAAAACCCAAAGAAATTCATAATTCTCAAAATAAAGATAAAAGAAAGAGATTAGAAAAACTCTAATGTTTGCTTGTCTTCTCACAATGATTCTTGCCTCCTACTTGAGTCTAAAAATAAGATTAGTTGTCTCTTGGGAGAATTTATAATGTTTAAATAGGTTTAGGCAATTTATTCCCGTGTTTTGCACTTTGGTCCTTCAGGTTTTCTGGCTTTTCAGCGTTCGCCCGCGGCAGGAATGCGGCGCGACCGCGGTGGATCACACACTTTCTGAATCTCGATGACTTTCCCACCGCGCTCCAGCCGTAGTCAACCGCGGTCGCGGTGGGCTATTTTCAAGCAAACTCGGCCTTTTTCTTGTTCTTTTCTCACGGGTTCTTCTCGATTGGCCTTAATCTCCCTTAATTGACTCTAAAACGCTTCAAATATCTCCCATCATAGATTATATCCTGCAAAGCATAAAAACACTAATCAGAGCATTTTGTTATCATTATTTTCACTTAAAACACATTAAATTATGGTTCATTAAGGGTGAAAATATAGTCTAATTCACATACTATCAAACACTTAAAGCGTTGCTCGTCTTCGAGTAGCAAAACCACATTCTACAGGCCTAATCTTCTCAAGCATTTCCCTACGGTGTCACACCACGAACATTTTACAAACATTGTACCTAGCTGTGTAACATTTATGCCTCAAGGGGCGACTCTCGCATGCCATGCCATATTCTTACTTCCTCAAAGTACTCTACATAGAGGTCAAAACTTACCTCTCCGTCATGAATCACATGACCACACATCGCACAATCAAGAGTAGTTCCACAAGAGTAATATTAAGAACAAGTAGGAACTTAAAGTAGAAAGAATTTACTCACTCTCGAAAAGAACATTCATATGCCATAAAGATACGCCATAAGCTTTCCCGTAGTGTAACACTCTACTAATCGAGTCCATTCAGTCTAAGATCCATTAGGTCTTCATTTGGTTGTAGCGTAGGCTAAGGGACAGGTAGGATATTTTTAGATATAGTGACTAACCTCCCTAAGTACTTTTAATACAACTACTGTAGCTTTCAACCCATTATTTTGTTTGGACATAATTTCCCCCACTCTCTTTAGATTACCCCAAAATTTCATTAGGTGCACTTTTCTTCAACTCACCACCCATCAAGGATTGTATTTATTCATTGTCCTTCTTTCTTCCTAGATATTTGTTTTCTTCAGTGGTGTTCATTTTTTTATGCTTCGCACCATTCTTTCTATTTTGCTGATTCCACTCAAAAACCAGACCACCACCCCACACTTAGACTTTTACATGTTCTATACAATTCAAGTGCTTATAAGAGGTATAGGGTTCAAACAGACAGGCTATTCAAATAATTAAGTATGATTTGTAATGTGGTTGCCAACAAAACAAGCTTATAAGCTCAAAGGGGTTAACTATGGTGAATTGCAAGTAGGTGGATACATAGTTATGTCTGGCTTAACAAAGAAATGCCTATGTCACTTCTAAGACTGAACAAACTACTATTTTGCTTTGCACACACAGAGGGAAAGTTCTAGGTATCAAATGTGGACATAGAGTACAATGCAAATACCTTACACACACATAGCACATAATTCACTCCAGATTGGTTCGTCAAAACACTCCACTGAGCATTCAAGTTAGTTACAACATGCAAAACTAAGGCATCTACAAGAGTCAACAAATGAGCCTAAGCGTCACACCCTAGGGTCTTTGGTGTTCAGGTGTAACACACTAAGGGATGCATTTGCCATTCAGCTCCTTGCCCAAAATAAACCTAACAACTAAAAAATAGAAAGAAAACTAATTATACCCGGTTCAAGCTAAACCCTTGGAAAAGAATCGTGGTCAAAATAAAAACCAAGGGGGAGTTACTACACTACCTAAAAATAAAATAAAAAATCTTTTTGGTGTTTTCATTGGACTAACTTCTCTCAAGAAAACTGCCTAAGAAGTCCGTCATCAGGAAGAGTCCACTACATTTTCTGGGTTTTTTTTCTTTCTTTTTTTTCTTTTTGAAATTCGACTCAATACCCTCAAGAGACCCGTCGGAAGGTGTCCGTCTTCGGGCCAAATCGATATTAGTCACATAGAAACAAATTCAATTATCAACAACCAACAAAACTAAACAAAACAAAAAGTATCAAACATGTACATCAACAAAAAGATCCCCCACCCCACACTTGAAAAATTGTCATGTCCCCATGTCAACAAAAATAAAGCGGTGAGGTAAGGAGACTTCCCTGGTGTTCATTCGTCATCAGAGACGATGGTCGGGTCGAGGTGACAGGCGCGTCCTAATGCACGAAACCATGCCATTATCCTCTTTTCGGACTTGGCATTTTGGGTGGCCATAGCATCCATTATGGCATTGAGGGTTGTCCACCGAGGTGCGAATGCCAACCACATCGTCCTCCAAGGTTGACAGCCTGGTGCTCCGCCGAGGTTGAGAGGGACCTTCTTCATCATGGGACTGCCTAGGTGGTGCAGCATCAGGTACAATTTCATCCTCGTCATCTACAGCAATAGGGACTGGCTGCTCTTTGCCCACTGATATTTTGCTCGCTTTGAACAGGGCCTTCTTCGCCAGTTTTCCATGAAGGAGGCGATTCTCAGGGACCTTGGCTATTCGACACAACCCGGTGACTAGTGAAGGGAAATAGAACCCTTTTATTATTTCAGGTGATCGGATGAACATTTCATCATGGAGCACCTGGGCCACATCGAAGTGCAGCCGATTTACAAAACACCAAACCATCACCACACGAGTGGGGTTGACATCAGTGGTGTTGCTGGATGGAAATAGGCGGCTGCATATGATGGTGAACCAACATTTGTCCTCCCAAGTGAAAGAATTGGAGTTCAGCGTGATGCCATATTTTACCCATGTTGGCACCCCTCCCGCACAGATTGTCTGCACAAGCATGGTCCAATTGACCGGTGGTTGCTGATGGAGTTGGTAGTGATCCATATCCCCAGAGAAGGCTGGAAGCCTGTATGCCCTGCTTATGGCCTCTAGCGAGGCGTTCACCTTATTTCTCCGCACTATGACCACCCGGTTCTCATGTTCCGGGCAATTCACATAGAATTCCCGAACCATGAAAATGTTAGCCTCCTCAGGTTCTTCAAAGAAGATTTCTAGTTGGTGTCTCCTTATTTCAGTGAACATATCTGGGCATTCATACCGTAGTGCATCCATGTCAACTGGAACTTCGTGGACCATTTTCCTGGTCACTTTTGCCTCAGATCGATCTTCAGCCTCTTTTGACACAAACCGGGTGGCGTCAAACTGGCTAGTGTTGGCCTGGGTTCTTCTTTTCCTTGACTGAGACATGATACCTGTTACAACATAGTTTATTGTCTGAGGGATACCAATCTGTGTGTCTATCGGGTGGTTACTCAGACTTCACCACCACGACAGTCACAATACTAATTATTCCCTCAATGGGGCAATCTTACAAACCCCAAGTGGGCTGATTCATGACAAGCATATATTATCCCTACATGGAACAATTCTTCCCCAATTTCGAACACAAACAAGTACCAAAGTCCTTTTAACAATATGGAATCTCTCCCACCATAGTCAATAGTCACACTAAAATACCCTAAGTCAAGTCTACAGAGAAAAAGACCCAAAAGAATCTAGCCTAAATATGGTGAAGAATCACCATTACATCTACAATACAACCATGACTACAAAATAAATAGAGAAACAAGAAATATACTTAAGAGAGAAGAGAGGAGAAGAGACTTACCTGAGAAGGGACGTGGGTGAGAATAGTGAGTGGATAGCAATGGAGGTTAAAGAGAGGGAGAGAGAAGTGAGTTGGGGAAGAGGAGGAGGGGAAATAGGGGGGGCGTGCGTCTATGAAGGGGAATTTGGGGAGAGAGAAGAGAGAAAATTAGGGGTTAGATTTTTAGAATAATGGGCGGAAGCAAGGGAGGTAGGGGGGAATTCAAAAGAGACTAAAATAAAATAAGAAAATTGAAAGAAAGAAAAAAAAACGTACCTGGGCGGGCAGTTTACTCGCCGCGGTCGCGGCTTAGTCAAGGGTGGGAGATTCAGAGAGTACCCCCTTTTGCCGCGGTCCTACCGCAGTTGCCCCGCGGTCGCGGCGAGATTCAGAGAGTACCCCCTTTTGCCGCGGTCGCGGTGAACGTGATTCAGAAAATTGGTATTTTGCCGCGGTCCTACTGCGGTCGCGGTGACTAACGAGCGTCACAATTCAGAATATTGGATTTCTACCGCGGTTCATCCGCGGCCGCGTTGACTGAGGTTCGACCTTTGCTTTGTTTTCCTCACACATTTTACCTTACCAGAGTTGTTTTATGACCTCGTCTTTGCTCCACACACCGCCAAGCTTGTCCTGTGCACTTGATAAAGGGTTAGTTTCATGTACATCACCTACAACATACAAAAGAGAAAACAACTAAAATCATGGGTTGCCTCCCACACATCGCTTGATTTAACATCGCGATGAATACAACAATCGACGGGTTGCCTCCCATGAAGCGCCTGATTTAGTGTCACGGCACGACGCATAATAAGCGCATTTAAGGCTCGCTTAGCCTCCGAGGTTCAAAAGATGCACCACAGACAACTCGTTGGTTTCATTCATCCCCACATACAGTTTTAATCTCTCTCCATTAACCTTGAAGGCGTTGGACCCATCTTCAGTAGCAATCTCCACAGCACCAGAGGGGAACACTTCGACCACTCTGAATGGTCCAGACCATCGGGACTTAAGATTACCCGGAAATAATCTCAGTCTTGAATTATAGAGCAATACTTTATCTCCGGTTTTGAAGTTGCGGTCCACAATGTTTTTGTCGTGTAACCTCTTCATTCTCTCTTTATATAGCCTTGTGCTTTCAAATGCTTGATACCTGAATTCTTCCAACTCATGCATCTCCGTGACTCGACTTTCACCCGCAGCGTCAAGATCCATGTTCAACTGTTTCAGTGCCCACCAAGCTCGATGTTCCATCTCTACAGGCATGTGACATGCCTTTCCAAACACCAATTTGTACGGAGACATACCAATTGGCGTTTTAAATGCAGTTCGGTAGGCCCAGAGTGCGTCATCAAGCTTTTTCGCCCAATCAGTTCTTATGGTGTTTACTATTTTGGTCAGCACACTCTTGATTTCACAGTTCGATACCTCAACCTGCCCACTCGTTTGAGGGTGATACGGGGTTGCCACCTTGTGGCGCACATCATACTTGGCTAGTAGCTTTTCGAAGACACGATTGCAGAAGTGAGTGCCTCTGTAACTATTAATGGCCCTTGGGATCCCAAACCGGGTGAATATGTTTTTCTTCAAGAACCCCACCACCACTCTTGCATCATTGGTAGGGAATGATGCAACTTCCACCCATTTGGACATGTAGTCTACAGCAACAAGTATGTACTTATTGCCATAGGAGCTGACAAAGGGACCCATGAAGTCAATCCCCCAAACATCAAACACCTTTACTTCTTGTATCGAATTCATGGGCATCTCATGACGACGGGATATGTTCCTCGTCCTTTGACACTCATTACAGCCCTTCACCCATTGGTGAGCATCTTTGAACACAGTTGGCCAGTAGAAGCCGACCTCTAACACCTTAGCTGCTGTTCGAACTCCTCCAAAATGTCCTCTATATGCTGAAGCGTGACAAGCCTGCAAAATAGAATTTTTCTCTATCTTGGGGACACAACTCCGGATCATGTTATCAATACAAATTCTAAACAAGTGAGGTTCATCCCAATAGTAATTGCGGCAATCACAATAAAATCTTTTCTTTTGGACATATGAGAGTTCATAGGGTTCAATACCACTTGCCAGGTAGTTTGCAATATCTACCTACCATGGCACATCCTCCATGCTCGCGGTGAGTAGCTTCTCGTCTGGAAAGGTTTCTAGAAGATCTTCTGCTTCTACTGCATTCTCAACACCTTCAAGTCGTGACAGGTGGCCAACGACCTTGTTCTCCGTGCCCTTGCGTTCACGAATCTCTAAATAAAACTCTTGCAGCAGCAACACCCAACGAATTAGGCGCGACTTGGATTCTTTCTTCTCAATCAAGTATCTGATGGCTGCATGATCAGTGTACACAATCACCTTCGACCCGATCAAGTATGATATGAACTTGGCAAAGGCGAACACTACCGCCAACATCTCTTTCTCGGTCACCGTGTAGTTCAGCTGAGCTTCACTCAATGTCCAACCTGCGTAGTAGATTGGGTGCATTATCTTATCTTTGCGCTGACCTAACACGGCTCCCACTGCGAAGTCACTAGCATCACACATGAGTTCAAAGGGTTGCTCCCAGTCGGGGGAAACAATTATCGGTGCCGTGACTAGCCGCTTCTTCAGCTCCTCAAAAGCCACTCTAGAATCATTAGAAAACACAAAGGGGTTATCTTTTTCAAGAAACTTACAGAGGGGGTTGGATATCTTGGAGAAATCTTTGATGAATCGCCGGTAGAATCCGGCATACCCAAGGAAGCTACGTATAGCTTTGACCGATGTGGGTGGTGGAAGTTTTTCAATCACCTCTATTTTAGAGCGGTCCACCTCAATTCCTTTGCTCGACACCAAGTGACCCAAGACGATCCCTTCTTGTACCATGAAATGTCATTTCTCCCAGTTAAGCACAAGATTCGTCTAAATGCACCTCTTTAGCACACGGGTCAGATTTGCTAGTCACTCATCAAATGAATTTCCCACTACTGAGAAATCATCCATGAATACCTCCATGATATATTCGACCATGTCTGTGAAGATGGCTATCATGCACCTTTGAAATGTGGCAGGTGCATTGCAGAGGCTAAATGGAATCCTTCTGAAGGCAAATACCCCATAGGGGAATGGGAAGGGGGTATTTTCCCTGTCTTCTGGGGAAATTGAAATTTGGTTGTACCCCGAGTACCCATCCAGGAAACATAAGTGAGACCTCCCTGCCAGCCTGTCGAGCGTTTGATCAATGAAAGGAAGTGGGAAGTGATCTTTCCGGGTGGCAAGGTTAAGCTTTCTGTAATCCATGCAAATTCTCTAGCCAGTGACGGTTCTTGTAGATATCAGCTCATTATTGTCGTTCTTCACAACCGTCATGCCACCCTGTTTGGGAACACATTGCACTGGGCTAACCCAGTTGCTGTCAGAGATGGGGAAAATGATTCCCGCATCTAACAACTTGATGATTTCTTTCTTCACCATTTCCTTCATGTTTGGATTCGGCCTCCTTTGGTGTTCCCTGGAAGGTCTGTGTCCATCTTCCAAGAGAATCTTGTGCATACGGTATGCCGGGTTGATTCCTTTGATGTCTGCCATGGTCCATCCAATGGAATTCTTGCACTCAGTGGGTACCTATAACAGCTGATTTGCCTGCACATCTAACAAACCCGATGAGATAATAACAGGTAAAGTAGAGTTAGGTCCAAGAAACGCGTACCTAAGATGGCCTGGCAGTGGTTTCAACTCCAGTTTTGGTGGTTCTTCCACATATGGTTTGGCTGGCAGGCTCTCTCTTTTCTCTAAGTGTAATGGTACAAACTCGAGAGCCCTCGGCCAGACCCATTTACCTTCAAGTACTAACACCCATTCTGCCAATTCTTCCCCATTTACCTCCTCCAAATTCATCAAACATGCAGTAAGGGGGTCCTCAATAGTTAAGGACGCATAATCTTCCTCCAATATCACATCCATAGCATCAATGAGAGAAAAATTAGCAAATTCACTCGGTCGCCTCATGGATTTCTGCACATTGAATGTGTTTTCTTCATCATTAAGCCTCATCTTAAGCTCCCCAGTTTCACAATCAATGAGGTCTTTGCCTGTGTCCAAGAATGGACTTCCCAATATTATGGGAATATCCTCATCCACTCGACAATCCAGTATCATAAAATCAGCGGGGAACACAAACTTCGCCACTTGCACCAAAACATCATCCAGAATGCCTGACGGTCTCTTTACCGTCCTGTCAGCCAGCTGCAATAACATAGAAGTTGGTCTGGCTCTACCCATCCCAGTCTCTTGTAACTGGCCAGGGGCATGAGATTAATACTGTCCCCCAAATCGCAAAGTGCTTTGGCAAAAGCAAAATTGCCAATGGTGCAGGGAATTGTAAAGCTCCCTGGATCAAACAACTTCTCTGCAATTGGTCGTGTCACTACATCACTGCAAGTCTGAGTAAGGGTCATAGTTGCCAAGTCTTGGAAATCGAATTTTCGGGACATCAAGTCCTTCATCATCTTCGCATAGCTAGGCATCTCCTTCAGAGCATCAATTAGAGGAATGTTTACCTGTATCTGTTTCAGCATATCCAAAAACTTTTTGTACTGCTCATCCTTTTGGTATTTGTCCAGACTCTGAGGGAATGGTGTTGGTGGTATCTTCTTACCAATAATTTGGGATTTTTCTTTCTCAACCACCACCTCAACTACCGGCTCTTGGGATATCTCCACTTCTTGTTCAGCCTCACTCTGCACATTAGGTTCTGCTTCAACAATTTGCACTGTTACCCTAGTCAAGTTTGTTGAATCATCAAGTTCAATCGGCATTGGTACTAGTGTCTCTGCCTGCCTTCTTTCACGATCTATCTCATGTTCCAAGTCTAAGTCTCTGCCATTGCGGAGACTCACTGCCATCAGCTGCTTCGGGCCCTGGTCCTTAGGATTCACCTAAGTGTCTGCAGGCAAAGTCCCAAGAGGACGATTGTTCAAAGACATTGATATCTGGCCCATCTGCACTTCCACATTTTTAATAGTTTAATCATGTGCATCTACTCTCTCACTGATTTTGGCAGTTGACCCAATCACCTGTTGCATCATCGCTTCAAGCCTAGAAAACCCATCTTCTTGTCTCCCCCATGTTGTTGCTGAGGGGGTTGGTATGCCTACTGCTGATTTTGATTGTTAAAACCTTGTGGCCTTTGGTAAGGTTCCATATTACCATGAGGTCTCATGGCACCCATGTTGCCAGTGTTATGCTGCTGATGAGGTGGTATGTGCGACTGAACTTGCTGACCCCAATTCTATCCACCATGTCTCTGGCCTCCATAGTTTGACATATAATTCATATTCTCCGGGTAGTGAAGATGATCGTAGTCTGCATTCCACTGATTACCAATTGGTTGGCTAATGCAAGATATGCATAAGCCCCCATTGGTAGTATCTACAATATGAACGTGCTGCTTCTGCCCTGACTCCTCTACCTTATTCGTAAGTAAGCTCATCTGTGTCATCAAAGTTGCCACATTTTCAGCAATAGAGTTGGAAGAATCTAATGGAACTGAGTGAACGATAGGGGTAATAGGTGCACCCCTAGTCATCCACCCTGAATTTTGTGCCATTTTATCAAGTAAAGCCTGTATTTCTATCCACGTCTTACTCAGGAATGCTCCACCAGCTGAAGCATCAACATTAGCTTTCACACCATCATCCAGACCCATATAAAATTGCTTCCCCAACATCTGTTCTGGAATGCCATGGTGAGGACAGACTACCATCATCCCTTTAAACCGTTGCCATGTTTCCTGCAGTGTCTCCATAGGCTTCTGTCTGAAGCTCAAGATCTCATCAATTTGTTGCGTTGTCTTGTTTGGTGGATTGAATTTATTAAATAATTGCTTGACCAACTCCTCCCATGTAGTAATAGAATTGATAGGGAGTGAGTTGAGCCAAGCCTGGGATACTCCTGTCACTAAGAACGGAAACAACAATAGCCTTATTGCCTCCGGAGTGACGTTTGGTTGCCTCTGTTTCTTGCAGATCGACAAGAAGTTCTTCAAATGTTTCTGGGGATCCTCAATGTATGACCCCGAAAACAACCCCTTATTCTGCAACAAGTGCAGCATATTATTTGTGATTTGGAAGGACTCAACTTCTATCTGCGGGACCATGATCGAAGTGGCTAAATTCTCCGCTGTGGGTTGTGCCCAGTCATATAAAGGCGCCTCAAGTGCAATGGGCACCCCAGGCGCTGCAATGTGTCCGGATGGGTCAACCACATCTTCCCCATTATTATTGTTGTTCCTGTCATTCAGGTCTACCATGTCTGTTTCAATGTGTTCAATGAATGGTTGTTGCTTGCTTCTCCGGTTCGCCCTGTTCAAGGCCTTGAAAACTTTTTCGGGGTCTGGTAAGACTTCAAATACTTCACCAATTCTCGATGAGTTTCTAGGCATGCACCTGTACAATCGATTCAGCAAACCTTAGAATTTCAATATATGAAAGAAATCAAAGAAAATTGATTACACTTAAGAATTTTGTATTTTCCTCCAACTACAAATGATAATACCATTAATTCCCCGGCAACGGCGCCAAGATTTGATCACGCTCAACTATGTCTAATAAAAGACTAAGCGGGCGTTGCAAATATAATCCCGGTATTTTGCCCAGAGTCGAATCCCACAGGGAACTAACCTATCAATTGTTGTTGTTAGAGTACTAGATTCTCAATAATCAACTTTCCCAAAAGTTATGAATATTACTTTCCAATGTTTTTATTGCTACAGCTGAACGAAAAGAGTACAACTAAAGATTAACTACTACTGAGGTGTAAACAAATGTGACAAAGGTCTAAGGTTATGGTTTCCCCCGTTGATGAATCCCTTCTTGTATATTTCCTATAGTTTTGTTTTAGTTCTATCAATCATGAACACTACAGTTATCATAAATCTATCTCAAGTAATTATGATAATCTACTAGACGCACTCTCTCAAGTTACGCTAGCTAAATTGCATTACAGTTCACTTTAGATTGCACCCAAGGTATCGTTATCTCTAATTCAACCTTTAAACCCTCGGTTATGGATTCTCCTATACTCCGATAATGATGTTATTCAAACAATTATCTAAATAGGCACTCTCTCTCAAGTAGATACATACTAAATAGGCACAGCTAATTGAGGGCCCTTCAATCAACTACAACAAGAACGTAGTTGAACAAATAGAGATTAACAACCAAACGAAACTATATTGTATAAACAACAAGTTCATCCTCAACGGGTTTCACCAAAACCTTAGATTAAAGAAGTTAGCTACTCATGCTCAAGAACAATAAAAACCCAAAGAAATTCATAATTCTCAAAATAAAGATAAAAGAAAGAGATTAGAAAAACTCTAATGTTTGCTTGTCTTCTCACAATGATTCTTGCCTCCTACTTGAGTCTAAAAATAAGATTAGTCGTCTCTTGGGCGATTTTATAATGTTTAAAAAGGTTTAGGCAATTTATTCCCGTATTTTGCACTTTGGTCCTTCAGGTTTTTTGGCAATCTCGCTAACTTGCCCACCGCGCTCCAGCTGCGGTCGACCGCGGTCGCGGTGGGCTCTTTTCGAGCAAAGTTGGCATTTTTCTTGTTCTTTTCTCACGGGTTCTTCTCGATTGGCCTTAGTCTCCCTTAATTGACTCCAAAACGCTCCAAAGTATCTCCCATCATAGATTATATCCTGCAAAGCATAAAAACACTAATCAGAGCATTTTATTATCATTATTTGCACTTAAAACACATTAAAGTATGGTTCTTTAAGGGTGAAAATATAGTCTAATTTATCTACTATCACTTTACATGAATAACCCTTTTGAGCTCTAAACTAGTTGTTGCATGTCAAGTTTTATGAAAACACCCAACGAAAAGCAATACTTTACCATATCAAGGTAAGACCAGGGGCAGAGCCAGCCCTTCGGATACGGGTTCGGCTGAACCAAGTAACTTTTGTCCAAACCCTGTATTTATCTTTAAAAAATTATTGAATTATTTATAAATTATTAATTTAGAACCTACTAACTCAAAAGAATTAGAATACTGATCCCATAAGTTTCAAATCCTGGCTCCGCCTCTGAGTAAGGCTCAACGTACACACTTGATATTTGGAAGATGCTAAAACCTTTTATGCTCAAATTCGCATCTTATTTTTCCGATTTTGATTTCGCAGATTACAAAAGTTTAGCGCTCAAACTTCTAAATTTTTTAGCTGAAACTTTTGTTGTCAGATTGGAGATCTGGAGACTGGAGGTTTGAATCACAACAGCTTATTTGATTTTAAAAAGTCTTCTGTTGAAATTCAGTATTTGACATCAATATTGCTGAAATTTGGATTGTCGGGATTCAATTTTGGACATATCACTTCAGAATCATGGAAAATATACCAATTCTGTTGCAGCATAGTGGAGAATGGGATGATAACCATAATTTCATAAACTTTCATGTTGATGTAATTCTAATAAAGACTTGTTGGAAATTTGAACAACTTCTTAGAGAAATTGCAAAGCAACTGCAAAAGGACAGTAACACAATAGTTATTGAGTGTGCTATTGCTCAAGGATATCCACCAATTACAATTTGCAGCTATATGAGTATTAGTGTTTACATGGAATTTGAAAAAATCAAGTACATGGATGACAACACTCCCACTATGTGTGTCGCTTGCTAAAAATACTATAGCTGCAAGCATCTCCAGTTTCGATGTTGCTACAATTTCATCAGAAAATTGCACAATTTGAAAACAGTGATATGATTCGTATTTTTTATGTGCAAGAAGGTCATGAAACCAGTGTAGAACTTGATTATGCAAACATCATAACTGATCAATTTCATCAAAAAGTTGAAAAAGAACAAATTTACAAAGACAAGAACCTGCTGGCTCTCGTTATGGAACAATATGCCGTTCGAGAAAAATATCAATATCATGCCCAAGAAGGTTCGTCTGCATTTTCTCAAGTAAAAAACTATGTGATACCTATATAGTATATCAAGATGTTATATATATATACTATGTGTGTATAGAATTCTACTGGTTTGTGTGTGTGTTTTTATGAGTAAAACATGATGCCGATATAGTATATCACTATGCTATATCAATATACTATGTAAGTATAGAATTGTATTGGTTTGTGTTTTTTTATAAGTAAAAGATGATATGGATAGTGTATATAAGTATGCTAAATCAATATACTATGTGAGTATAGAATTGTATTGATTTGTTTGTATTTTTTATCAGTAAAAGATGATACTGATATAGTATATAAGTATGTTATATTAGTATACAATACGAGCATATAATTGTACTGGTTTGTGTTATATATATATATATATATATATATATATATATATATATATATATATATATATATATATATATATATATATATATGTATGTATATATATGTATGTATGTATGTATGTATGTTAAATCAGTATACTATGTGAGTATAGAATTGTCATGGTTTGTCTGTAACGGCCCGACTGGTCGTTTTGAGTATTTACACTTCGCTCGGTAGTTTACGGGCATGAGTAGCTCCGTATGAGTATTATGACTTATGGTAATTGTCGATTTTGGTTTTCATGTTATTCGAAATCGGTTTGGAAGAATGAATTTCATTGTTGAAGCTTTAAGTTGAAAGAGTTGACTATGTTTGATTTTTTGTGAATTTGACTCCGGAACGGAGTTTTGATGGTTATGTTAGGTCAGGATGGTGATTTTTGACTCAGGTGTATGTCATATTTGTATTTAGATATTTTTAGAAGGTTTCGTCACAAGTTGGCAAAAATTGGAAATTTAAAGGTTAGAATGTTCATAAGTTTGTCTGGAAGTTGACTTTGAGGATATCGGATTCAGATTGTGGTTACGGGAATTGGAATAGCTTCGGTATGTCACTTGGGACTTGTGTGCAAAATTTAGGTTCTGGGTTTATTTGTTATGTTTCGGCACGAGTTATTGAAGTTGAAAAGTTCATAGCTTTCGATTTGAGGCGTGATTCATTATTTTGATGTTCTTATGTGTGTTTTGAGGCCTCGAGTAGGTCCGGGTTATGTAATTGGACTTGTCGGCATATTCGGGTGGGTCCCAAGTAGCTCGGGTGAGTTTCGGACGAGGTTCGAATCATTTCATCGCATTTTGGAGTTTTGCTAAGCTGTTGGTTCTAGTGTTCCGCACTTGCGACTGGTATTGCTGTGATGGCCCAAAAGGTCATCTTATGATAATTTAGCTAAATCTGTGTTCCGAGGCACTGAAAGCCTCCATTAATCTCACATCGGTATGCGTGCGCTGCCCGGCGGGTAGCCGGAAGCTTTTGTGTGAAAACTTGATGAAAAATGAATTTTTTAATAATTAATTGATTAAAGTTGACTTTGGTCAATATTTTTGATAAACGGACCCGGACCCGTGATTTGACTGCTCTGGAGGGTCCGTAGGAAATATAGGACTTGGGCGTATGCCCGAAATCGAATTCCGAGGTCCCAAGCCCGAGAAATAAATTTTTAAAGAAAATTATTTTCTGAAAAATATAAAAGTTTTTGAAAATGAATATTTATGTGAAAACCATGTTACCAGGCCCGTATGATGGTTCCGGAGCCCGGAACAGGTTCAATATATGTTATGTGAGCTATCTGTGAAATTTGGTGTAAAACGGACTTGAAATGACGTGTTTTAGATCAAAATCGAAATAATTGAACCTTATGAAGTTTTGAGAAAATTCCATGAGTTTTGAGGTTTAATTCATCGATTTTGATGATATTTTGGTGATTTAAATGCTTGAATAAGTCCGTAGGATGATTTGGGAGTCGTGAGTGTTTTTGGTTTTAAGACCCGAGGGCTCGGGTGAGTTTCGGGTAGCTAACGGGGTGCATAAGTAGTGAAAAAAATCTGGTGTTTTTGATGATTTGCCGGTGTCTGGTGTAATACCCTTCGCGAACGCGGCCAAGGGCTCGCGAACGCGAAGGGTAAATTATGGTGGCCTGAGTTTTACTCTACGCGAACGCGGAGCACTGGACAGTGCTTCTACGCGAATGCGTCCCCAGGGGTGCGAATGCGTAGGTTTAGGGTGAGGTCGGGGGGGCAGGGTAGTTTTGTTCTTCGCGAACGCGGGCGTAGGCTCGCGAACGCGGAAGCCTAGGAAGTCAGACCTTCGCGAACGCGGCCCTGGCTCCGCGAACATGTAGGTCTCAGCAGTTAACCCTTCGCGAACGCCACCAGTTACCCGCGAACGCGAAGGGCAATTTTGCCTAGTGATTTTTAATTGTCAAAAAACAGAATCATTACAGGATTTAACCCACTTCTTCTCAAACCTCTTCTTCCCCACTTCCCCTTAGGCGATTTTGAAGATTTCCATCACCATAACTCCATAGGTAAGTGACTCCAACTCTGTTTTCTTCCATTTTTCTTCAACAACCACTAGAATCTAGGCCTAAAATCCTAAAATCAAAGTAGAAATTAGGGATTTTGGGTAGAGTTAGGGTTTATGGGATTTTGGGTAATTCAACATCAATTTGGGGTCGGATTTCAAAACAAATTATATATTGGAACTTGTGGGGTATGGGTAATCGGGTTTTGGTCCGAGCCTTGTGTTTGGACCAAGCAGGCCCAGGGTCGAATTTTAGTATTTTTGGAATAATGCTAGGAATTGTATATTTAGGCTATGAGATTGTATTAATGAGTCATTATTGATGTTAATAAGTTAATTATTTCAAGATATTGTCGTTTCGGAGTTGAATTTAAAAGGAAAGGCGGTATTAGAGGCTTGAATTGCTATTCCTGGACCCGAGGTAAGTGTCTTGCCTAGCTTTGGTGAGGGAATAGGTATTGTGTGCTATGTGCTATGTGTTTTATCATGTTCAATGCATAGGTGAGGTGACGAGTACCTATGCATTGTGTGTCAAGCATGCCCATGAGTCTATTTTTGATGAAATTCTTGTTATTACTTCCATATTCATTATATTGTGAAATTGTCTCTACTTGGAAGTTGAATGTTGTTGAAAATCCTTGTTGATAAACTTGTGATGTGACTGGTTCGATTGAGAGCCCAATTGTAAAGGATATACCTGAAAAGAGTGGTTATAGCTGAGACCCTTGCCGGGCAATTGTTATGATATTGACTGATAGTATTCCCCTTGACGAGTGATTATGACTTGTGTTCCCACTATGATGCATCCCTTGCCATTTTGATAATTGTCATTGTTATGGTGAGGAAGAGTGTAAAGCACGAAGGGTGATGCCGTGCCATGATTTACATTGATTACATCATATATTGCATAGTGAGGACGAGAGTAAAAGCACGAAGGGCGATGCCGTGCAACGAATTATATTGATTACCTCATATATTGCATAGTGAGGAAGAGAGTAAAAGCACGAAGGGTGATGCCATGCCATGATTCCTATCATTTTATATTGTACATCGCATTGTGAGGAAAAGAGTAAAAGCACGAAGGGTGATGCCGTGCCGTTATTGCATTTCTGGCATTTATACTGGTTTCATTAGCATCTTTGTTAAATTGCCTTTCTTGGTTACCTCTATATGCTTAATTGACTGTTTTATCTCACATGTTATCCCATTATCTGCTCCCGTACCCCATGCTTATCTGCTATTTCTTGTTCTTTTCCATGTTATGTGTTGTAGAATATGACAGGTTATCAGTTGTTGTCAAGTCTAGCCTCCTCACTACTTCGACCGAGGTTAGGCTCGGCACTTACTCAGTACACGGGGTCGGTTGTAATGATGCTACACTGCACTTCTTAATGTTGTGCAGATCCCGCGGCTGGACCCAATGGACATCGTTGAGGGAGTACCCTTCAGTCCACCTCAGAGATTTCAAGGTAGACCGCTGACGTTCGTGGGCCTTGGCGTCTCTTCTATCATTAGCTCTTTACTCTGTCTTGTATTTCTTCTAGTATTTCTGAGACGAATTATGTACTTTTATTTCAGACTTTGTATTTAGCACTCCTATAGAAAGTTCGTGAGTTTGTGACTCCCGATTTTGGGGCTTATGCGATGTATTGGATTTCGTTCTCTTCACTTAGCTTTGAAATTTATCTATTTTTCGTTGTCAAAAATTACAAACTGACTCTAGTTAATTGTGTTATCAAGTTAGTTTAACTGTACACGTTGGCTTGTCTAGCAGGTTCAACGTTAGATGCAGTCACGATCTGTAGGTGGATTTTTGGGTCGTGACAATTGCGCAGGTGCGATGGCCGCAGAAGTGATAAAGACATCGCATAGTCAAGGTGAGTGTTGGGTGAGGAAGATCGCAGAAGCCGATATTTGGGCGCATATGCGGATGCCTAGTTGCAAGGTGATCGAGCGCATGAGCGTGGTATTTCGTAAGTGCGGATGGTGGCTCGCAATTGCGATGTCGTAGAAGCGGATATGTTTTCCGTAGGTGCGAGGGTCGAGTCCTCAGCTGATTCCGCAGAAGCGGATGTTATGTCGCAGAAGCGGCTAACGTGTCGCAGGTGCGAAAATGCTGGCAGAAGCTATAAATCGAAGGTCTTGGTCTTTTCTTCATATTTTGAGATGTGGGACTCGGATTGAGGCAATATTTGGAGCAAATTTCACCATAGGTATTGGGGTAAGTGTTCTCCACTCGGTTTTGGTTATATTTCACGAATCTATCTTCATTTTTGGCAATTGGTTGATGAATTATAAAGAGAAATTGGGGGGGTTTGGCCTAAAGTTTCCTAATATGAATTTTTGAGTTTTGAATATCGAATTAGAGTCGGATTTGAGTGAAACTAGTATGGTTGGAATCGTAATTGAATGAGTTGTCGGATTTTATGAGTTTTGTTGGGTTCCGGGGCGCGGGCCCGGGTGTGAATTGTTTGGTTGGTTTTGGGTTTTGATTAAGGATTCGATCTTTATCATTTGGAATTGTTTCCTTGGGATGTATTTGATGTATTTGAGTTTCTTTTGGCTAGTTTTGAGCCGTTCGAGGATCGCTACGCATGTGATGGCATCTTTGAAGCATTGCTTGGCTTGCTTGGCATTGGTATTGGCTTGTTTGTGGTAAGTAACTCTTCTAAACTTAGCGCTGAGGGTATGAAACCCCGTGATACGTGTTATGTGATTGGTATTGAGGTGACGCACATGCTAGGTGATGGTGTGTGGACGTGCACCATGTGAATTGGACTATGTTGCTTCTATAGCACTATATGGTGGTCCTATTTTGTTGATATCCGTGTGTCCACCATGTGATAAAGTAGTTAAGCTGTCAATCATGCTAGATATCATGTTTAGGCCTTATGCTGATATCGCTTGGACCCATAGTGGTTGTTTCTTAGTGTCATCTCACTGATATCATTGATATTTTGTACTCTGTCATATCCATGCATTCATACCATATCTCAGTCTTAGTTATTATTTATTGATACATCATATCACTGTTGTCGGGCTAGTTTCATGACATTGTGAGCTCGTGAGTGAGACTTGAGATTTTGATGACTGAGTGAGGCTAAGAGCCTGTTTGTGAGGTATTGATACCATAGCACGTGAGTTGTCCGTGCGGATCATGATATCTACACTATAGCACATGAGTTTGTCCGTGCGGATTCTGATATGATATTATAGCACGTGAGTTGTCCGTGTGAATCTTGATATGATACTATAGCACATGAGCTATCTGTGCAGCATGTGAGTAGTCTGTGCAACACGTGAGTTGTCCGTGAAGATTATAGCGCTTGGGCTGTAAGAGCCCCTTCGGAGTCTACACACCCCCAGTGAGCGCAATCGACTATATATATGTGGATCTGGCTGCACGCCACAACATGTATTGTACATCGCTGAGTGATTGAGTATGCTGAGCATTGAGCATAGGGAGAGAGAATGTGAGACAGTGAGATTGAGTACTCTGAGAGTATGAGTACATGAGCTTATCATTGAGATGCATTGCATTTGACATACGTACTTGAGATATATGTGTCGCACCCCCCTTTTTCCCAACACTCCTTTCGGGCCGGTCAAAGCGTTTATGACATTGGTTGGGGCCACTAATTCCTTTTAGGAAAGGGGTTTGCATGTTTCGAAGAGTCTTCACCTAACGATTTTAAGGTGCGTTAGGGCACCTATTGGGGGGTTCATTTACTACTAAGTTTGACAACTAGAGACAGGGTAAGGGCTTGAAATTATCCTAAGGGGAAGGTGTTAGGAACCCCTCAGAATACACAAGTGTGGTTCCCCGCCAAATAACATTTGTGAATTTGTACAACTAGCAAGTAAACTATTAATGTCCAAATAGCAGGGGATTTTGAAATATTCATAGTCTAAGCACAAATACGTTACTAGTTTGAAAATAGCTAATAGATTTTGAAAAGGATTATAGTCTAAACATGTCTATAGGGTAAGGGTATCCTAGGTTTGTTTGTAATATGGATCACATCAATGAAATACCCGGTATGACACTCCTCGAAGAGGGGCTACACGTGGTATTAGCGCACCGGTCATCATATCCATATCTACCCTTTCCCACCCCGTAAAGGTAATTAGAGCGAGTGTTGGTCACGATCTCTATTGCATGCTGTTACCCGTCCCTTCCTATTAGTCCCGGAGGAGTTTAGGACTTCTATCCTATGAGGGAGGTTCTAGGCAGACCCTGAGGTTTAAAGGTAAAATACTAAGGCGGCATACAAAAAAACAGATAGGACTGCAGATAAGGGGAGAACATGTAAACATGAAAGGGCTCAAGTACCTCCACAAATAATACAAAGAATCAGCATGACTCAAACACAATTAAGGTCTTGGTTTTCATTCAGATCCTAAAGCATGGTATCTAAGTGATAATAACAAAGAGGCAGATTTATTGCATAACTCAGAGTGGAAGTCTTAATCCATTTTTGCCTACTGATTTTAAGCATGCTGATAGTTAGACAATACACATGAAAGAAGCGTATTCCAGTTTTTAACAACCTTAATTACCTAAGGCTTGCCTAGGCATGGCATAATACTCAATTGTTACCAGAATTATTGAAAAAACAATGTAGGAGTTGTTTTACCTAAATCATGTTGCTCTAGGTTTGCAAGAGACATAGGATTGTTTGCCAGTTTGTTTAAAACATGGGGGAGACTGTTTTATACCCTTTTCATGCATCAATAGTTTAATTAGGTATGACTGAGTGAGTGCGCATGGTCTTAGATGCATATTCCTAAAGCAGAATTTCTAAATGCTCAACATGATTTCAAAATATGCAGGATTCCTAAGACATGATTTCTAGATGCACAAAAGGATTACTGAGTTGTTAAGCATGATCTATGTAGCGGCAATGTACATTAGTTTTCCTAGGAGCAGGATTTCTAAATGGTCAATGTATATAAATGTCAATTGAGATGCTGAAACAGTAATCCTAAGAGCATGGTATCTAGTACAAGTAGCAGAATTTATAAAGGCATGGTTTCATAGAGCATGAGTTATGAATGCATATGAGTAACATCTCTTTATTGATGCCGTTTATTAACCTAAGAGCAGTATTTCTAAGTGATCACCATGATCATGGATGAACAACAGACATGGAATCCTAGGAAGATGATATCTAGTATGATTTTAATGAGCATGTTGGTCCTAACACATGGATACACATATGAACGATATAAAAGGCCTAAGGCATGATCTCTACCCATTGATAATTAGATAATATATATCTACCCTCCCCAATATTTGTTTATAATAATTATTACAAACCAATATTGAATGAATTACATAAACATAAGAAAAAAAATTAGAAGTTATCTATAGGGAGCTTGCAATATAGGTCTAGATCTCCATATCCTCAATGCCAGATTGTGTTTCACAGCCTTTCTCATAATTCGGGTGTGTCAGAGTTCCCTAAGGACCTCAAGGGATCCCCGGCAGTGCTCACACCCAGTTTTCATAGCCATAGTAGAGTAAGTGTAGTGTGGAAGGGCCAGCCTTAGTGTGTTAGAGTTCAGAGGGAGCTCAAGGGTCCCAAAGCAGTCACACACTAAGGGGGCAGAACTTAAGGGCCTAAGAGTAGAGTGACAGTGCTTGACATAGTTTTGAAAAGGTTTTAGTAGGAAAATGATTTGAAAAGAGACTTGTTAAAATATAGTTTTGTAAAATAAAGGAAAAGCGAACTCAGTAAAACAGCTTTGAAGGGAGCAGGATAATTGACACACAATAGACCAAACACAGAACCAAAATAGGTTTAGTAACATTCACAGATCACAGACCCAAGACAGGTTCAATACCACAAATATTCACCCAGGGGTAGTGGGGGACTGGGAACACATAAAGCACATGATAGTGAACACATAATAGGCAAATGTCTTTTGCACTTGGTGCAGATAGTAGGACATGGATTCAGGAGCATAGTTACAGAATCAGTAATACTTAGAGGACTCATGGGATTAGGAGATAGTATAGGTTTATACTAAACATCAAAACAACTTAAGGTAGCAAATCAAGAGAGGCATGCCTTAACTAAACAACCAGTACACAAGTATAGAAATAGAGTAGAATCATCTTGAGACAGGTTATGAGTTCATGAGAACATGTTGAACATAAAAAGGTAAGACATAACTTGGCATACTAGATGAAGCAATGGGGCAAAGAGTTTAATTGCATGTTGAACAACAAAACAATAGATAGAAGCATATTAGAAACACAATGAATTGAAACAACAAAAGAAACATATTGGTTTGGGAACTTGAGTTGAAATTAGAACATACCAGTGAAGAGGATAGTAAACACAAAGTAGAGGATAGGATAGCACAATAGTTAGCCTTGGCTTGCAGCCGGCTAACTTAGAACAGTAACAGGTAACACAGAAAGATAGCAGAAAGCTTTTACTTGTGTGAGAGAGAGCTATTGAACCAGTGTGTGTTCGTCTTTAAGACTGTTAATGAGAGTAGTATATATAATACTTTGAAGCTAGGTAAAATAAGGTAAGAATCGGACTGTCCAGTAATTATGGAACTCAAAAAATCAATTAGTGTAAAATCAGTACAAGTACTCCCTTAATTAAGTGAGTTAATTTCAAACGGTCAGAATAGGTAGCAAGTAAGGAAAGAAATCATGTACAACAAATAAGGAAAGACTTCGAATATAGTAGGTACAGAGTAAGAAATTGGGGTCAGGTTCATAAGGTCTTAATTAAGGAAATAATCAATTGACAGTGTAGTCAATCATGTAATAAGGCAGGAAATAAACTAAAGGTCAGAAATTAGTAAAGATATTACCACAGAAAATCAGTAAAGGAAATCAATCACAGGGAAATTAGGGATTCAAATAGGAGTAGTACTGATTTAGGAATCAACACAAATTACACGGAATAAACACGTAATGTGCAAGAATCAGAAACCCTAGTAATTAAAATAGGGTAAAATCACACGGAATTAGGGATTTACATAGAGCATAACATGAATTACTGAATAAGCATAATACAAGCAGGAGAAGTAAAAATTCAGAGGTATCGATGAGCAAAAATATAGAGTAGAACCAAATAATAAGCAGGGATAATAGCAGACGGAAACCCTAACAAGCAAACATGGGGTAAAAATCACGAAATCACAGAGTATTCATGAGAACATAGTGAACATAATAGAACAGGTAAGCCTATTATCGAAAACAAACTCAGAGCCACAAATTAAAGCCAAGACTTTGGGGTTTTTAACGAAATAACTCAGACACAAAGGGAAAAAGCTCGAATAAAACTTAAACATAATAAAAATTATTAGATAATACTTAAAATCTGAAGGGAAATCATTTTTTAAAAGAGGTTTGAAAACCCTAGTTAGAAGGTGAATAGTCACTTCATGAAAATCGGAAAACCTTTTTGAAAACACCAAAAATAGCTCGGAATAAGCCAAGATCTGTTATAGATCTATGAAAATCAGAGACTGATAGTTAGGGTTTCATAGAGACAACCCAAAGAGAAGGAGAACCGGCTAAAGAACCACTGGTTCTAGCCGAAAAATGAGGAAATCTTACTCGGACGGCCGTAGATGGCCGGAGAATGGCATGAAAGGCCATAGGTGGGAGTTGAACCGCTCCAGGTTCTCTTGAGGGCCTCAGGACAGTGTCAAACCGGCGTGGGAGGAGAGCCATAGGCTAGGAGTGGTGGTGAGACCGCCATGGTCACCGGCGAAGCAGTGGCCGGTGAGAGGAACTAGGTTTATCAGAGAGAGCTTGAGGATTAAATTAGGTAAGAATTAACTTGGACCGTTGATCAAAACGATCAACGACCGGGATTTAGGCGGAGTTGGATCGGGTATTGTTAGGATTGGGCATGTGGTTTTGGGCTAGTTTAATTGGGGTTGGGTCTGTTGGGTTGTGTAATTGGGTTAGGGGTCCAGGTAAATTGGGTTTAATTAAGAATTAAAGTGGCTAAAAGTTAAATACCCATAAAAATAGCTAAATAATTAATAAAAATGGCCAATAATTACATAAAATGAAATTGAGGCTAAATAGATGAAATTAAGATGATTAACTAGTGTTAAGAATATAAACATTACTGATTATCGAGTAAAAATAGCATAACATATATTAGGCTATAATTGCAAAGTTATTGCAATTATAGCCAAATAATGCCAATTTAGCTAATTTGTGAAATAGTTAAATCTTAATAGAATCAAAAGTGATATATTAAGTCAAGAAATATTTTGAAATCATTTGTAATGCAATTTAAGATTAATTATTGGAGATAAAAACTTGGATAAATTAGAATAAATTAATAAAAATATTGAAAAATTATAGAAAAATACAAATTGTTATAAAAACTTATTTTGAAGGTATATATGCAAAATTAAAAATAATTGGAGAAAAAATTGGGTATCAACAATATGCATAGATGGTGCATTTCTTTCTGCTGCCCAGTTTTGGGGACATTTATGATTTTACTTGTATCTTGACATGTAGGCATAGAGAAGTACTTTCCTGATGCTATCTGAAAATGGAACATCTTACTATTTGTTGAAAGGATTTTTGGGAAAATCATAGTTTTCAAACCTACTCGTATTTTGGCATTTTTCGGTGAAAGATTATGATTTTCACTGAGATACTTAGAAATCATGCCTATTTTTTGGGAACTGTGAACGAACTGAGCATTTTTATTTCTGAGATACCTCATTTCTTACTTGTATTATGCTGTTGTTATGAACTGTTGTGGAATATAGGTGTTGACCTTTGTGTAGCTCGTCACTACTTTAAACCTAAGGTTAGGTTTGTTACTTACTAAGTACATGGGGTCAGTTGTACTCATACTACACTTCTGCACCTTATGTGCAGATATTGGCTGCCAATATTGATGTGTTTGATGGGAGCTGGATTGAAGATGTACTTGCGTCCCAGTTGTAGCTGCCTCTTGTTCGTGGTAGCCTTAGATTTATAAAACTTTGTTTATGTACTTTTCAAACAGACTATGTATTTATTTCATTTCAGCTTTGTAAACTCTATTCTTAGAAGCTCATGATTTGTACTACCAGTCCTTGAATGTATAAGATTCAGTAAATTACTTTCGCTTAATTGTCTTGTTAATATCATTGAAATTGGATAGTTACTAGTTGGCTTACCTAGTGGGTTGGGTTAGGTGCCATCACGACTAGTGGATTTGTGGTCGTGACATTGTCTATGCTTTTTATCAGTAAAATATGATACTGATATAGTATATAGGTATGCTATATGAGTATACTATGTGAGTATAGAAATGTACGAATTTGTGTGTGTGGTTTTTATCAATAAAATATGATAAATAATTGTATTTGTATTATAAATAGGTATGCCCTTGAATGAGTGGATAAAAGATGCACTTGGAGACTTAAAGCATCAAACCTTCGAGCATCAAATCTTTTCTAAGTGACGAATTTAAATTATGTCCACAGTTGTTTATTTGATAAGAGATTTTGTTCAAAAAAGCAAGTTGTCTCAATTGTTGCAGCTGTGGTACAAGATAAACTTGTTGACTTGAAAACCATATATACACCAACAGATATCCAGAGAGACATCCAAAAAGCAAGGTATAAACTTAAGCTACATTCAAGCATGTAGATCAAAAGAAAAAGTAATGCAATTGTCGAGAGGAGCACCACGAGAGTCATACAAGAAAATACCAACATATCTTTTTATGTTAGAGTACGCTAACCCAGGATCAGTGACACGACTACACACTGAAGTAGATAGGAGCTTCTTGTATGCATTCATAGCCATATATGCATCGATTAGAGGATGGATGTATTGTAGGTCAATAATTGTAGTTGATGGAACTTTTTTAAGGTCAACATATAGAGGGACCATACTCACGGCTTCTACGCAAGACGCAAAGGGCAAAAAAAAAGTTGTCTTAGAATCAATATTGAATAATTGATGTACTTTACTATTTTAAAAATACAATCCAATTACATTCAGTTAAAGCAACAAAAAATTATGTCAAATATAATATGATATCAATATGGTATACAAGTATACCAACAGAGTATATAATTATTTTACTACATACATGCACCTACCAATGACTATACTATTATATGAAATGATAAATTAGTATTGTGTGTTGTAACTAATATCTTATCCTTTGGTTTTACACGACAAATTCTACCCCTCGCATACGCAATTGTTGATTCATAAAACAATGCATCGTATGGGTGGTTATTCGTGCAGTTTAGAGAAACCTATGGACAACGAGAGGGAATGTGCATTGTATCAGACATGCATGATGGTATATGGAGAGAAACTTCAATTGTCTATCCAGGAGTCCCTCATTGTGCATGTATGTTCCTGGAACAACATAAAAATGAACTTCAGGATGAGCCAAAAACAAATCAAAGAAGTATACTTTGCATTAGCAAGAGCATACATTGTTGAACAATTCAACATGCATATGACAAAGTTAGAAGCTATTGATAGTAGAGTGAAAACATACCTGATGTATTGGATATGGTAAATGATCTCAGGCACATTCCAAGGCAAATAGAACCATGACCATGACATCGAATACTGCAGAATCAGTGAATGCAACAAACAATCACGCAAGAGACCTCCTGGTTGTGAATTTGCTTTACTTTATGACAATATTGATTCAGAAATGGAATTATATCAATCGGAAGGATGTCGTAGAATCATTTATGAAGATCGATGTAAAGTATGAAAAAATATTGACAGGTAATACTATCTTATCACAGACGATGACGGTATGCATTTTCAGAATCATAAAAACACTGCATGTACTGTAGTTTTACTTCTGCACCTTAGAGATTTCGCTAAACAACTGCATATTGTTATTAAAAAATACTATTACTTCATACAACTAATGACTTTTCTTAATTAAAATTATATTAGGTGTTGCCATCAACTCAATTCTTACATTTAGTAACTGATGGCCAAACAAGAAATGTGGTGCGTCTACATGAAAATAACTGCACTTGTGGAAGGTTTCAGCTAGACGATATTCCATGTCCACATGCAATGGCAGTTATACAAATATACCAATTGGAAGCCATTTACATGCAGTTATTGTACATCATCAGGTACTCAAATACAATGTGATACCCAAATGATATATTTGTATACCTTTTCGGTCTACAGTTGTATTGCACTAATATGGTTAAACCAAAATATATGTAGAAATACAAGTGGTGCACCAAAAAAATACAACATATGTACATACTTCCTTAATAAAATGGGCACATTGTGCAACTCATGTCAATGTTGAAGTATAACAAAAAGGTACTCAAATACAACGTGATACCCGAATGGTATGTTTGTATACCTTATTGGTATATAGTTGTATTGCACTAATATGGTTAAACCAAAACATGTGCAGAAATACAAATGGTGCACCAAAAAAATGCAACAACTGTACATAATTCCTCAACAAAATGGGCACACTTTGCAACTCATGTCAATATTGAAGTATAACAAAAAGGTACTCAAATACAATATGATACCCCAATGGTAAATTTGTATACCTTAATGGTATATAGTTGTATTGCACTAATATGGCTAAACCAAAATATGTGCAGAAATACAAGTGGTGCACCAAACAATGCAACATTTGTAAATACTTCCTCAACAAAATTGGCAAACTTTGAAACTCATGTCAGTATTTACATCTAGTTGCTGCAGGAAAAAAGGTACTCAAATACAACGTGATACCCAAATGGTATATCTGTATACCTGATTGGTATAAAGTTCTACTGCACTAATATACCTGATTGGTATATAGTTGTGATGACCCAAGGGGTCATTTTATGAATTAAACTCCGTTCTAAGCTTGAATTGGCGAAAGTTAAAAATTTGGCGATTTTGGTCGATAGTGAAAAATTAGGTATCAGGGTCGGAATGGAATTCCGAAAGTTGGAGTAGGTTCGTAGTGTCATTTGTAATGTGTGTTCAAAATTTAAGGTCATTCAAACGTGGTTTGGTAGGTTTGTCATTAGCGAATTTTGGAAGTTTAAAAGTTCTTAGGCTTGAATCCGAGGTTGATTTGGTATTGTCTTGAGTGTTCTGGAGGTTCGACTAAGTTAGAGTAGTGATATATGACTTGTTTGAATTATTGGTTGAGGTCTCGAGGATCTCGAGTGAGTTTCAGATAGGTTAGGGTTGTGTTGTGCTCGTTTTTCTTATGTTTCGACGTCGTTTCTTCAAGCATAAATGATATCATATTGAACAAATGAGCTTCGATTTTTGTTTTGAATAAAGTATTAGATCCGTATCGTAATTACGAACCGTAGAAAAAAGAATCATCGAATTTGGACGTCGTATGAGGGTTTATGGTCATTTTACTAAGGTTGCCAGATTTTTCAGATTAATAACGAAATTGTCACTGACGGCGTATTTAGAAATCTGCACTATTTGTAAATATTAAAACCTACATATCTCCTTCATTATAATGTCAAATTGAGTGATTCAAAAGCCTAACTTGACTAGAATTTCACAAGGAATCCATTGGAGGCATAAAAAGCGAGTTTCGGGATCATTTGACATGAGAAATAAGGCAGAATAGCTGGTAGAAAAATATATAAAACGAGAATCTGTTTATTCGGTCATATTTTGAGTTGGGGAGCCCGGATTTGAGAGATTGTGGAGGAGATTTTCACCATAGGGATTGGCGTAAGTGTTCTGTACTCATTTTTGGTTATGTTTCATGAATCCATCTTCATTTTTTAGATTTGATTGATGATTTAAAAGTAAAATTGAGGGAGTTAGGGCTTGAGTTTTGGAGAGTTTTAGATAGGGAAATGAGGGACTAAACGGAGTCCAATTATGATAAATTTTATATGGTTAGACTCGGAAGAGGCCGCGGGTTTTGATTCTGCCATTTTTGATTGATTTCGAGATGTGGGCCCGGGGGTCGGATTTTGGCCAATTTCGGATTTTTGGCATATTTTGTAGTTTTTATTGTGGAATTCGATTCGTTAGCCTATGTTGATGGTATTAATCTGATTATGATTAGATTCGAGTGGGTTAGAGCAAGATTCTAAAGGAAAAGTTGTAATTGAGCAGTGAGTGGCCTACGAATTTGAGGTAAGTGCTTGGTTTAACCTTGACTTGAAGGAATAGGAATACCCAACTTAATTGCTATGTGAATTGCATGTGTGTGGTGTATAGGTGAGGTGACGAGTATCTATGCACCACCAAATGGTCTGTTAAACATGACCCCTTCCCCGTTTCCGGTTTGATTGATTCATGTCTTAATCGTTCTATGTTCTTTATTGTTTCTATGACTACTAGGCCTTATTACATTGCTGTTAAATATTATTTGGTTATTTTGGAAGAGTATTGGCTGCGTATTTGGTTTCCTTGTGGTATAGAAAGATTGAGCAGTTTGGCACTATTTTTGGATATATATATATATATATATATATTCATGTTGGTTTCATTTTTGATAATATTGAGGAAGTTGTGAGAAATGCAATTTAACTGTTTCGTGATTGTTGAGGTTCAAATGGTTATTTGGTTTCATTTGATTATTTCCAATTGTTGTTGTAAGTGTGTTAAAAGTGTTGGATGTTCTCTTGATTCTATCATGATACATAAAGACTGAGTTGGGTTGACAGTGTTACGGTGGTTATATATATTCTGGCTGGTTTTATTGTGGAATGATATGGGTTAAAGCTTACGAGCTATGCTGTTTTATGTTTGCAATCATTGAAATAAAAAGTGTTGTGAAAGGCTTGGCCTGAACTGTGAAAGTTTTTGATGAATGAACAAAATTGATTGTGATAAGGGGTGAAATAGATTGTGATAAGGTGGATAAATGATAGTGATAAGGGTGGACAAGTGGGATCGGATTGCGTGCCTCAACAAGACAGTGACAAGGGAGTATAATTGTGTTTTACTGATTTTATTATAAAGATTTGGAAATTTATTATTTTACTCTACGATTTTCCTCATACTCTGCACATACTGTTATTTTAAAGTAAAAGTTTGGAAATTCGGAGACTTGTGTGAGATCTTGGTGATATTTGAGGCCTGGAATAGGCAACAGAGTTATTATATTTATTGTTTCAGTTATATCTTTCTGTTCGTGTAGAATTGATTTATTGCGTTATTGTACATATTATTGTCACATGTTATATATTGTTAATGCCCCGTCGTAGCCTCATCACTACTTCGTCGGGGTTAGGCTCGACACTTACTCAGTACATTGGGTCGGTTGTACCGATACTACACTCTGCACTCTTTTGTGCAGAGCCAGGTACCGGTCAACATTAGAGATTTTTAGTAGCGTGCCTTTATCATTTGGAGACACAGGGTATATCTGCCGGCGTCCGCAGATTCCTGGAGTCTTCTCCTAGTTTTATAAAGGTTGTTTCATTTTATTCAAAACAAATATATTATTTCTTTCAGCCCATTATTTGTAGTATTCTTAGAAGTATGTGAATTGTGACACCAGACTCTGGGGTAGTTGTAGATTTATTTATATAATTAGTTCGGGGCTCAGTTTAATTAATTGTTTATTATTTTATCTTTGGAATTATTCATCGAAAACCAATAGATTTAGTTTACTTTAGATTATTTTATTATGTCTAAATGGATAATTAATGCAAAATAGCTAAGCGAACTCTAACACTGGCTTGCCTAGCAAGTGTGGTGTTAGGCGCCATCAGGATCCTTAAGGTTGGGAATTCGGCACCTGACAAGTTAGTATCAGAGCACTAGGTTGCTTAGGTCTCACAATTCACGAACAAGCTTGTTAGAGTCTGAAGGATATGTATGGAGACATCTGCACTTATCTTTTAGAGGCTATCGAGTTAGGAACAATTTCACGTCTATTCTACTATATAGTGCGAATTTATTCTATCACTAATGATTGAACTCTTCTGTTCTTTTCCTCTCGCAAATCTCGATAACACTCAAAGCGTCTACAACCGGACAAGAGATGAAGCCCAATGACAGCTACGATTAGGGGAAGAGACAGAAGCAGAGCTTAGTCTAAAGCTCGAACATCAGCACCTATTGTACATTCTCAAATGGATCTAGACGCGGAGGTTCTAGCTCAGTCGGTACATGTTGGACTAGTCCAGATTCCATAAGGATTCATAGCTACTCCAGTATTGCATAACAAGGTAATAGTTGAAAGTAATGGGTTGATTTTGATGTGTTTTAGATGACGGATTCCACCACGAGGTGGTGGGAAGATTATGTAATTACTAGAACAGTTGTGGCTCTGACTGAAGATGCGTACGTAATGAGAGTTCACCCAGTGAATCATCTAGGGGTGCAATGGACTTTGGCATCTAGTTGATTTATATGAGCTGTGGAGTTTAACATTGTGTATTATCAAATATTGTGACCTGTGACTTCGTGCCAAGTGGGGAAGTCCACTGTCAAGGAATAAATTGCGGGGTCATGTGTTATATAGGTTTTGGCTTGGAATGTATAAGGCTTGAGATTTTGCAAGAGATAAAGCTGGGACTTGCGATATGTCTGCCTCCTTAATAAACCTATACCTCAGTACCAAAGGAGTTATATAACCAACTTTAAATCTATAGAAGGTCTACTCAGCGTGGAAGTCACGGTTGCGAATTTTGGGGTGCTCCAGAGGGAGTACAGTGGTTGACGAGCTTATAAACTATATGGTTCGTGCCAGGAATTATCTGTATAGAGCCTTACCTTTGGGATCATTGTGCATCAATAAGGATAAGAGTTACCCCAAAGAATAACGAAGAGCATATGAATAAATGGGGTGGCACAACAATGTTAAGTCAGCATAGTAAAAGAAGAAATGGGTCGCAGTTGTTTGTAGCAAGCCTATGAAGAGGACGACCAGCCAATGCAACACCAACTACTTGACTCAGTTCTCATAAATGTTATTGAAAGAGTTTGTTTCTCGGACTCTCCATAATGCGTGGTGCATAGGGTTTGAACGGTTGCTTCAGGTCACCATGACGGTGTCAGGATATGCCATCAGGTTTGATAAGTTAGCCCGTCATACTCCTACTTCGGTTCATATAGCCAGAGGGCGAGTCCCCAGACTCATTAAAGGACTCGATTATGATTGTAAAATTCTGTACGACTCAGGGCAAATTGATACTTCATTTTGACTAGTGGTAGAAATTGCTTACATGTTAGAATGTGCCCGGGATGAGGAAAAGTGGAAGCTAAGGAGACTAAGAATTCTCGAGGTTCTAAAAGATTCAGTGGATTTTGCTTTGCAACAACAAATTATTACGGTAGAGGCTCGGGCTACCGACCAGCCCAGTCCATATATCTGATTACTCGGGGTGCTTCAATGAGTTCTTTTAATGCACCACCGCTACGAGATTCCTACAACGGTTATTCCAAGTTATTTGGCATAAACTCGGTATGAGCAGGCGAATCATTTCATCAGAGCACTCAGGCTACGTGCTCCATTCCAGTTACAACTCAACTTACATGACCAGCTACGGAAAAAGAGGTCGGAATGTCGAAGGTGGAGGTCAGATTCCTAGAGGTAGAGACCCAGCCTATTGATATTTTCTATGGCAAGGCTGAGGTCGTTATATCAAATGGTGCCATTAAAAGAACAATCTCTAGTCATTATAAAGTGATAATTTCCTTAACTTGATTCAGTTATGAGTATCTAGAAAAGTCCTCCTAATATGCTTCACTCTCGTGTGAGCTTCGTAACTCTAAAATCTACTTATGTGAATACTTATATTGAGAAGTTCTATGGAGATAGTTATGTCTATCATTACGTGTTGTAATTTTGTTTAACGAAAAATATTTAAAAGAAGAAAATGGAATGTTTTGATTGGCATGATATGCATATTACTTGTGATTCAGAATTGATGGTGAGATCCTCGCATTTTAATATGATTTGATATATTTAAATGGGGCTACGAGCCGCGGTGGAAGTTATGTAAGGACGAGATCCTTATGATAAAAAATTCTTGTGTTTTAATTCTCCCTTGTGAAATTAAAATTTGTACTATAGTAATAATAGGGAGTCATGCCTGTTAGGTTTATTCGAATTCTTTTTGTATAAAAATTATCTGTGCATACTTTGCCAAATTCGTGCTATAATTATTGAGCTTTAACCTACAAGGTAGGTGCCCGCCCATGTGGCGTTAAATGAGACATGTTAATTCAGGTATATAATTATGAGGTCTTCATGAATCGCATCTCGTTATCAGTATTGTGAAGGGTTGAAAGAAGATTATTGTTACGTGAAGCTATTTGATAATTCTGTAATTGACTATGAATAACTATTAAGAAAATAGAGGCAGTCAAGAACTGGCCTAGACCCACTGGCCACTACAACCACGGAAATTAGGAGTTTCTTGGGTTTGGCGGGTTACTACCGTTGTTTTGTGGAAGGATTTTCATCTATATCATCCCCTATGACTAAATTGACTCTGAAAGGTGCCCGATTCAAATGGTCAGACGAGTGTCTTCATATTTTGCCCCTTATCTGAGTATGCCCCGTGATTCTTTGAGTACCGTTGTACATGTGTCTACACCGGTGGGTGATTCTATAGTGGTAGATCGAGTCTACCGTGCTTGCGTAATAGTTATTGGTGGTCTGGAGACTCAGGTTGATCTTTTGATTCTTAATATGGTTGACTTTGATTTTATATTGGGGATGGACTGGTTATCCCCCTATCATGTTATCTTGGACTGCCATGCCAAGACAGTGACCTTAGCCTTGCTAGGAGTACCTCGTTTAGAGTGGAGAGGGACTCCCAGTCATTCTTCTGGTAGAGTTGTTTCTTATATGAAGGCTCGACGCATGGTCGAGAAGGGTTGTTTGGCCTATCTGGCCTATGTTCGTGATTCTAGTGCTGAGGTTCCTTCTATAGAGTCCGTGCCCGTGGTTCATGAGTTTCCGGAGGTATTCCCTGCTGACATGCCGGGTATGCCACCCGACAGGGATATTGACTTTTGTATTGAGTTAGTTGAGGGCACTCAGCTCATTTCTATTCCCCTGTATCGTATGGCTTCGCCAGAGTTGAAGGAATTAAAGGAACAATTACAGGATTTGTTGGATAAAGGCTTCATTAGACCTAGTGTTTCTCCTTGGGGTGCTCCGGTATTGTTCGTGAAGAAGAAAGACGGCTCAATGAGGATGTGTATCGACTACCGGCAGTTGAATAAGGTTACTATCAAGAACAAGCATCCTTTGCCGAGGATTGACGACTTATTTGATCAGCTTCAGGGTGCTACGGTATTCTCTAAGATAGACTTGAGATCTGGTTACCATCAGTTGAGGATCAGGGCGTCTGATGTGCCTAAGACGGCTTTTCGCACTCGTTATGGGCATTATGAGTTTTTGGTCATGTCGTTTGGGTTGACTAATGCCCCCGCTGCTTTCATGGAGTGTTTGAACCGGGTATTCATGCCTTATTTGGACTCGTTCGTTATTGTCTTCATTGATGATATTTTGATATACTCTCGCAGCCGAGAGGAGCATGAGCAGCACCTTAGAGTCGTCCTCCATACTATGAGAGATCGGTAGTTGTATGCCAAGTTTTCTAAGTGCGAGTTCTGGTTGAGTTCGGTGGCATTCTTGGGACACGTGGTATCGGCAGAGGGCATTCAGGTGGACCCAAAGAAAGTTTCAGCAGTTAGAGATTGGCCTAGGCCCACTTCAGCCACCAAGATTCGGATTTTCTTGGGCCTCACATGCTATTATCGCCGGTTCGTTGAGGGGTTTTCATCTATAGCAGCCCCTATGACCAAGCTGACGCAGAGGAGTGTTCAGATCAGATGGTCTGAGGAGTGTGAAGTGAGCTTTTAGAAGCTCAAGACAGCATTGACCACATCACCAATGTTGGTATTGCCCACTGGTTCAGGTTCGTATACCGTGTATTGTGATGCTTCGCGGGTTGGTCTTGGTGCAATGTTGATGCAGGATGGGAAGGTTATAGCCTATGCTTCTCGTCAGTTGAAGATTCATGAGAAGAACTATCCAGTCCATGATTTGGAGCTTGCAGCTATTGTTCATGCCTTGAAGATTTGGAGGCACTATTTGTATGGGGTACCGTGTGAGGTATTCACTGATCACAAGAGTTTGCAATACTTGTTTAAGCAAAAGGAGTTGAATATGAGGCAGAGGAGGTGGTTAGAGTTGCTGAAGGATTATGATATTACTATTCTCTATCATCCGGGAAAGGCCAATGTGGTGGCCGATGCTTTGAGCCGGAAGTCAGTCAGCATGGGTAGTTTGGCTTATCTATCAGTTGGAGAGCGACCTTTGGCTTTGGATGTTCAGGCGTTAGCCAATCGATTTGTTAGATTGGAGCTTTCTAAGGCTGGCAGTGTTTTGGACCATACCGTCGCTCGTTCTTCGTTGTATGATCGTATTCGCGCCATGCAGTATGATGATCGTCATTTGTGTGCTCTTAGAGATGCGATTCGGCACGAACGTACCAAGCAGGTCACAATTGATGCTGAGGGAGTTTTGAGATTGCAGGGTTATATATGTGTTCCTGATGTGGACGACATTCGTGAGTTGGTATTGCAGGAGGCCCATAGTTCCCGGTATTCCATTCATCTGGGCGCCGCGAAGATGTACCAGGACTTGCGGCAGCATTATTGGTGGCGTAGAATGAAGAAGGATATTGTGGCTTATGTAGCTCGGTGCTTGAATTGTCAGCAGGTTAAGTATGAGCACCAGAGACCCGGTGGATTGATGTAGCAGATTCAGCTTCTCGAGTGAAAGTGGGAGCGCATCACGATGGATTTTATAGTTGGACTTCCACAGACCCAGAGGATGGTTGATGCAGTATGGGTTGTTGTGGATAGGCTGACCAAGTCAGCACATTTCATTCCTGTGGCGGTTTCATCTTCGGCAGAGAAGTTAGCTCAGATCTATATGAGAGAGATTGTCAGATTGCACGGTGTGCCCTTATCTATCATATCAGACCGAGGTACTCAGTTTACCTCCCATTTATGGAGAGTATTTCAGCGAGAGTTGGGCACATAGATTGAGTTGAGGNGTTTGCCTACAACAACAGTTACCAGTCGAGTATTCAGATGGCTCCGTATGAGGCGTTGTATGGTAGGCGATGTCGGTCTCCAGTCGGATGGTTTGAGCCTGGAGAGGCTAGGTTATTGGGTTCTGAGTTAGTACAAGATGCCTTGGATAAAGTTAAGATTATTCAGGATAGGCTTCGTACAACTCAGTCCATGCAAAAGAGTTATGCAAATCGTAGAGCTCGAGATTTGGCTTTCATGGTAGGAGACTAGGTGTTCCTTCGAGTGTCGCCTATGAAGAGCGTGATGAGATTCGTAAAGAAGGGCAAGTTGGTCCCTAGGTATATTGGTCCATTTGAGATTTNCAGTTGAGGTCGAAGAGTTATCCTTCGGTCCGTGTTCAGTGGAGGGGTCAGCCTGCCGAGGCAGCTGCTTGGGACTCCAAGTCCAATATGAGGAGTCGTTATCCCCATCTTTTCTCAGACTCAGGTACTTTTCTATGTCCGTTAGAGGACGAACGTTTGTTTTAGAGGTGGAGATTGTGATGACCCAAAAGGTCATCTGATGAGTGGCAATTTTACCACTCATTTTGGCCTCTTTTCAGTAGATTTTGTGTGCTCAATGAATATTTGAGGTTACTATCAGTGTATAATTTCTCTATTTGCAGAAAAATGATGCCATGAAGTGGTTAAGGTCAAATTGGAGTGAAATTGAGCAA
>ML256554.1:0-31741 GCA_005239495.1 Nicotiana undulata | reverse complement strand
AATTCACACACAATATAGGCCCGCAGCCTCACTCATATCATATCATCCTCACAATATAGACCATCAGCCACACTCAGTCAGACACTCTCAATTTTCCCTTCAGGCCATAGTATACCGGGTTCTCAACCCAAAAACAATATTTCATTTTTCAAGAAGTAGTATCAAAATACTCTGAGTGTCAAAACAATTTCACAGAAAAGACTGAGTGAAAAATCATAACATATCAGTGAGGAAAATAGTAAAAACATCCCCCAAGGGGTAAACAAATCGGCACTAGGCCCCAAACATGGCTTACAGCCCAAAACATATCATAATGTATAAATACTATTTAAGCAAAGGCTTAAAAATCGGTTTCGCAACTCAATAGTCGCCTAAATAGGAAACATGTTCCAAAGTTTCCACCTTTTTATTTCAAAACCCGTGAAAGGGTGCATAGTCCGGGGTTTCATACCCTCAGGACAGGATTTAAAGACATTACTTACCTCAAAACTAGCCCGGAATTATTCCGCAATACGCTTGCCTCTCAAAGGCTCCAAATCTACCGAGTTCAGATTTTTATCATCAATATACGCTTAAGGAATAAATTCCAATTGACAAAATATCGAATTTAACTCAAAAATTTGAAACCGGTCAAAACCCGACCCCCGTACCCGCGTCCTGAAACTCAGAAATTTTTATAGAAAAGTTTTATTCATCTTCCCACGAGTCCGTACATATAAATAACACCAAAATCGGAGTTCGTTTGACCCCTCAAATCGACCCTTGAAGGTCTCATAATCTCATGCCCCAAAATCCTATTTTTCTACTGTTTTTCATGAATTAAAGGCTGTGATTATGGTCTATAATCACCCATAAATGAGTTTTAATGACTAGAACACTTACCTCAATGAAGAACAAGGATTTCCCTCTTCAAAATCGCCTAAAAAACTTCTTCCCGTTCAAACATTGGAAGAAAACTCAGATTGCTCGTTATACATATGTTGTTCACGCGTTTTACTGCTCCACTGGATTTCTTGTGAAATTCTAATGAATTTAGGCTTTTGAATCACTCAATTTGACCTTATAATGAAGGAGATATGTAGGTTTTAAGATTTGCAAATAGTGCAGGTTTTTAATACGCCGTCAGGGGCAATTTCGTCATTAACCTGAAAAATCTGGGCAATCTTGGTAAAATGGCCATAGAATCCTCATACGATGCCCAAATTCGATGATTCTTTTTGTTACGGGTCCGTAATTATGATACGGATATAATAATTCATTCAAAGCAGTAATCGGAACTCATTTGTTCAATATGATATCATTTATGCTTGAAGAAACGACGCCGAAGCATAAGAAAACGAGCACAACGCAGCCCAAACCCATCCAAAACTCACCCGAGCTCCTTGGGACCCCCAACCAACTATACCAACACATCACATATGATCATTCTAACTTAGTTTCACTCTCAAAATACCAAAACTAACATCAAAAACCAAATTTACATCGGATTCAAGCCTAAGAACTTTGAAATTTCTAAAATCCACCAAAGATACCGAAACTATCCAAAACAATTCCGATTGACCTAAAATTTTGCAGACGTATCCAAAATAACATTACGAACCTGTTCCAACTGCCGGAATTCCATTCCGACTCCGATAGACTATTTTCCACTGCCGACCAAAAATCACCAAAAACTAACTTTCGCCAATTCAAGCCTAATTCTACACCGGACATCACAAAATTATTCTGAACACACTCCTAAGTCCCAAATCACCTAACGAAGCTATCCGAGCCATAAAATCCGCATTCCGAGGACGTTTACCAATAAGTCAACTCTCAGTTGACTTTTCTCATCTTAAGGCTATTTTTAAAGACTAAGTGACTGAATTCTCATTTAACCATTCCGATTTCAAGCTTATCAACTCTAACACATCAATAATAGAATAATCGATCTATGATAAGTTAATAACAACAATTATAATGCAGGTTTTACGTAACGACAGACCGGGTCGTTACAGACCGCGGCCGCGAAGGTCTACCGCGGACCGCACCAGGACGACCGCGGTCGCGAAGCTCCACCGCGGACCGCACTAAGGCGACCGCGGACCGCACTGGCGGGTTCAGAGATTTGCAATTCTCTGAACCTGTAACAGCCCTGATCTATGCCTAACACACCCCAAGACCTACTCGAAACTCCAAACCAAAAGTGCACACAACCTCAAAAATATCCTACGGACTTATTCGTGTAATTCAATCACCAAAATAACATCATAAACATCGAATTAAACCCCAAAATCAATGAAATTTCTCAAAACTTCTTTAAACTTCAAATTTTACATTTTAGATCTGAATCACGTCAAACCAAGTCCGTTTCTTACCAAACTTTACGGACAACACATATAAATCATATCGAACCTGTACCGGGCTCCGGAACCATAATATGGGCCCGATACCACAAGTTTAACATAACATTTCACTTTCAGAAACCTTTATATTTTTCAGAAAATATTTTCTCTTAAAAATTCATTTCTCGGACTTGGGACCTCGAAATTCGATTCCGGGTATACGCCCAAGTCCCATATTTTTTACGGACCCTCCGGGACCGTCAAATCACGGGCCCGGGTCTGTTTACCAAAAATATTGACCAAAGTCAACTTTATTCAAATAATTAATATAAAATCATCATTTTTATCAGTTTTTCACTCAACGGCTTCCCGGTTACACGCCCGAGCTGCGCAAGCAAATTGAGGTGAGACATAAGGAGGTTTTCATGACCTCGAAATACAGAATTAGCTACGAATACACCGGATGACCTTTTGGATCATCACTTAAATAATAGATAATAATTAAATGATAATTTTTTGAAATACAAAATCTAATTTTAAAGTGTTAAATAAATAAGGGAAAGTTTAGATGAATATTTTTATTTTACATGATAATAAAATGGTGAGATTGTGCTCTTTAATTTATTTATTTTTACTTCAGTATGAGTAATTGATTCCTTTACAAATTTCTCAAAGAAAATCGATTGATGTTAGTCTAGATTAGGTTTCCTGAAACAAGTTCGTCCAAGTCTCGTATATATCGAAGTTTAACAAATATTTTCTTTGATTGCTTTATTTCTATTAGATGCTTATGTGCCATAACTTGATTAAATATATGTATATTTCTCCTAAAAAGTATGCAAAATATGTATAGTATATATAATACACATATATACGAAAAAAGATTATCTTAAAAATATATATATTTCTCTAAAATCTTAACTAACCATGGACTTTATTTATCAAAACACGTGTATGATTAATATTTTATTGCTTTGAATGTGATAAAGTAGTAATAATTTTACTCGGGTTATATTCGACATAATTTAAATTTGACATAAATTTATAAATAACCTAGACAACCCTCACAAATATGTCAAAGAACAATAGTGAAAAAATAATACGTTTCAGAGGTGATTCAAAAATGGACAACTATATGTTTTACTTTTGAGATGGAGAAGCCCAAGTTATAGAAGGAAACATACACAAAAAACGTCCTCTATAAAGAAGTATAAGATATGATATTACCACACTGAATATTTATACACTATAAATAGAATATCATTTAACTTAACTAAATTGATCATCTTTGTACGTTAAAGCGATATAATTTTGAATTCAAGTATTCTATTAATGTAATAACATTAATTTTTTGCATTTAAATGATTGTTGTGTTTTTATCACGTTAATTACTTTACAATGATCATATCATCTTATAAATAATTCCTTACTAAATTTAGTTAATTGTTCTTTCGTATAAAAGTTCTGAGTAAATATTTACGTGCAACACACGTACATAGTAACTAATATTATTATAAAAGCACAAATAATTTATGCTAAATGTTGAACGACTAAAATATCCTTTAAACATTGATCGAATTTTATAATCTTAAAATTTGTATAATTAGGGATATAATTATCAATTATCTAAGGTTGGAATTCTTTTCTGATTTAAACTACTCCATACGCAGATCTTACAACTGAGGTCACTTCTAAGTAACCATCCCAATGGGATTGAAACCTTTCTTCAAACGTTTGATTCCTCGTGGGGATCTACCACAATTCCACAAATTATCTTAGTATTTAAAGGAAGCTGGAAGTCAATGATTTTATACAAAGGGCTCCATACGAAATTGATGCCACACGATGATCAATTAACTTTAGATTTGTCTACACTTATGAGATAATCCCAAACCCTACAAATTTCTTCCTAATCTATATGGAATTATCTACCTTTCAAATGTCCTCCTTATTGCTAAAGTTCTAAAGCCATACCAGTTATACATAAATAAAAAATACTTTTAAACACCTTTAACCATAGACAACGAAATGACATAATTACATGCCACAAGTATATATTTTTACAAGGTGCAAGTCTTGTTGATGTCTCGCCTATGAGTCCTAGACCAACATATAGTTAACAAGGAAAACAAACTTTAAATTGGCTCCCAAGTCCAATGGTGATAGGAAGAAAAATATTTTCTTCATCAAGTGAAATGTAAGATGTGAAAATACATGACGGAAAGAGATATCTTAGCAAATAAAAATAAATTTGTCGATACTAAATAAGTTTTTGATAGTTACATTCTCTGGTGATAGCAAAACGCTTTTCAATTTTCACTCCATAGAAGATGATACCAACAAATTTTCCAGAAATAATACTAACATATTTTGATATTAAATAGCCTTTCGCTATACATGTTTCTTGAGAAGATTAGTATGCCAAACTTAAAAAAGATCTTCCTTAAACATAGGTTGATTTTGAAGAAAAAGACATCCATCATGATACTGATATGAACTTTAGATCCCCCAATTGCTTTATGTAACGGTACGTGTGGAGGTTAGTTAATAACGCCATACATGCAGAAATTATAATGGGCCAATGTGCTTCTTTTCAATAACTTATCTTAATTGTAGCGAGATATTTACGTGCCAAGCACGTACATAAAAACTAGTATTATATTAATAGCACGAAAATTCTTAGCAAAATGTCATTCGCCTTTTTTATTCTTAAAATTAAATTTACACTTGGACAAAATAGTAATTTTATTATAGTTCTAATATTTAGAAATAGTTATATAATTCATTACCTTAAATTTTGGACTTCAAAATATTAAAGATTGTGTACCAAATCCTTTCTTATTTGAGTCATATATTACAACATCTCTGTAAAAAAAAAAAAAAAACACTACGTTTCATTAACATGAAAAAATCTTTGGATGGTATAGTTCCAATTCCTAAAGTCATATTAGGAAATGTATGAGCACTTTGGAATCCTTTTAGCTATAGGAGTCCTCTTTTTTAAACATTAACCAATTTTATTTCTATAAATATTTTAGGCAAACGTTTTATTAAGTTATATATATATATATATAAAATCCATTACTTCCAATCCTTTTACTTAGGAGTTCTTTTAATATACGTTTAGCTAAAAGAAAGGCCGGACGAAGGAGTGAATGAGAAAAAGAAAAAAAATATATACCAAATTTTCTCTTAGGTAAAAATATATAATTTATTTATATTTTATTACACAGCCAGAAAATAATAAATGTCGTTCGTCTTTTACCCTTAAAAATAACTTTTGCAATGGATAAATTTGTAACTTTGGTTAGTTTCCTAATGTTTAGGACTTTGAAATCAATTAAAATTTTGTATATTAAATTTTTTCTTATTAAAATAAGTAGGAAGTACTAATATTTAGAAATTTAAAATTAATAAATATTTTACCTTATGTAAATTGTACTAATTGACAATACATCCTTTATACAGTACGCATAAAATCAAGATGAGAACGATGGCTACTTCAATTATTTCTAATCAAAAAATAAGAAACGGAGACATAAAATCACATACATTGAATTAAAGTTATTTAATATAATTAACGTCTAATTAAAATGATTTCAATGCAGAATAATTAAATATGTATTTTAAATATTCTTATTTAATCATATAAATGTCAAAACCCAAAATCCAAACATGGTCGTGATGGCGCCTATCGTGTTACTAGGCAAGCCTTCCCGAAATATTACTATTAATTGATTTTAAGAATTTAATAAAACAATATCAACATTTAAATTTTTCATAAACTAAATCAACTCTAAATTTAATTCATATAAAGATACGGAAGCTAGCCCCAAACATCGGGGTGTCACTAAGTCATGAGCGTCTAAAACTATAAATTAAGATATATAAACTGCCTAACTGTCCAAAAGAAGAAATGACAAAAGGAGTAACAAGGTCCCGCAGACGCTAGCAGCTACCTTGCAGTCTCCGCAAATAGCCGGCCTGAACTCAACGATCGCCGCGCTCTAACTCTCCTGGATCTGCACATAAAGTGCAAGGTGTAATATGAGTACAACCGACTCAGTGGTAAATAAAATAAATAAGGAACTAAGCAGTAGTGACGAGCTAAGCAAAGCAATCCAATTATTTATTTTCACAATTTAAAATGACATAAATAAACAGGTAAATTCCATAACTAAGTAAATGCCACAAAGTAATTTAAACAGATAAATGCAGCAACAACAAAAGTAAATGCAACCTCACAGCAATGTCACTCCATCACTCAACACTCAATACTCAATACACTCAACACTCTGCGCTCACTGCGTGTGTGTACAGACTTCGGAGGGGCTCCCAAAGCCCAAGCGCTAAGCACGGACAACTCACGTGTCATAATATGAATACCTGGATCCGTACGGCCAGATCACGTGCTACGCAAACAGCTCACGCGCTATGGTATACATACCTGGACCCGCACGATCACCTCACGTGCTACGCGGACAACTCACGCGCTATGATATTAATATCCTCAAAATCAGGCCCTCGGCCTCACTCAATCATGTACCTCACTAGCCTCACCATGATCAACAAATAAAGAAACACAACCCACATCAAGTATCACTGCATATTAGCAAATAAGAGAGACTGAGGTAAATAAGTACAATAATTTCTATGACTGAGTACAAATAATGTGAGCACGAATAAAGCCTAAGCATGATCTCTAACATGGAGGCTGACAAGTTCAACAACAAGTAACTACGTAAACACAGATGATGGCCATGGGGCCTCACGGGACGGACCAAGTCTCCATCCCTCGAGGTATACACCCACATGCCCATCACCTAGCGTGGGTATCACATCCAAACAGTCACACGATATCAAATTCTCCGAGTTTATACCCTCAAAGCCAGAGTTAAAACTGTTACTTACCTTAACAGCGCAAAATCCTACTCAAGGATGCCCTCGTCTCAAAACTCAGTCTCCAAAATCTCCAAACCTAACCATAATCATATTAATACCATCAACACATGCTAACAAATCGAATTCCACAATAAAAATTATAAAATATGCCAAAACCCGAAATCGGCCAAAACCTGGCCCTCGGGCTCACATCTCGAAATCAGTAAACAATGGCAGAATCGAAATCCTCGTCCTCTCCCGAGTCTAACCATATAAAATTTATCAAAATCGGACTCCATTTGGTCCCTCAAATTCTCACTTAAAACCCTCCAAAACTCAAGCCTTATATCCCTTAATTTCACTTTGAAATCATCAATCAAATTCCAAAACTGAAGATGGATTCATGAAATATAACCAAAAAAGAGTATAGAACACTTACCCCAATCCCTATGGTGAAAATCGCCTCCAAAATCGCCCAAATCCGAGCTCTCCAACTCAAAATATGACCGAATGCACAAACCCTAGTTTTATATATTTTTCTGCAATATATTCTGCCTCGTTTCTCATGCCAAACGATCTCGAAACTCACTTTTTATACCTCCAATGGATTTCTTGTGAAATTCTAATCAAGTTAAACTTTTGAATCACTCAATTTAACCTTATAATAAATGAGATATGTAGGTTTTAATATTTGCAAATAGTGCAGATTTTTATATATGTGTCATTGGCAATTTCGTAATTAATTTGAATAATCTGACAACCTTAGTAAAATGACCGTAAAATCCTCATACGATGTCCAAATTCGACGATTCTTTTTGTTACGGGTCCGTAATTACGATACAGATCTAATGTTTCATTCAAAATAGAAATCGGAGCTCATTTGTTCAATATGATATCATTTATGCTTGAAGAAACGACGTCGAAACATAAGAAAAACGAGCGCAACACAAGCCAAACCTATCCGAAACTCACCCGAGGCCCTCGTGACCTCAACCAATAATTCCAACAAGTCATATATCTCTCCCCGAGCTTAGTTGAACCTTCGAAACGCCAAAAACAATACCAAAACACCAAATCAACCTTGGATTCAAGGCTAAGAACTTCTATACTTCCAAAATTCGCCAACCACGCCGAAACCTATCAAACCATGTTCGAATGAACTCAAATTTTTCACACAATTCTTAATACATCATACGGAGCTACTCGTGTCCCCAAACTACCGAGAGAAATACAAATGCTCAAAACAACCGATCAGGTCGTTACATTCTCCCCCATTTAAATATACGTTCGTTCTCGAACGTGCCAAGAGTTATTCCTAAGCCGTCAAACTGCTGTGTAACCTTACCATTCACATACCCGGGGGTGATCCCGTCACCCTATTCCATATAGTCTCGACAATACAACATAACTGAAGATCATTACTTCAACCTTAGTCCGTAACCCAAAGAATCAAATTTCAACATCTGGAATTTACTACAAGAACCGAACTTAGCATCTACACACTGCATAAGCCTGAACAAGTTATATCAAGTCACAAATCAAACACCCATTAGTCCTTGCTACATCTCAAGTAACCCCTTCTCGTCACAATGGATCAATCCGAACACAATCTCGCAGTCAAATCATACTCGCCACACAGCCATCAAATCACAAATCCCACTAATAGGGACACCAACGGACATATAAGCACGTGCTCACACAATCGAAATCTTCGTACTCCAACTACAGACAAAACTCGGCCTCAAGTCATCTAGAATGGCCCGTCATCAGCACGCCGCAATCACATCTCACACCTCAACCACAAAATCGCAAGGCGTTGATGCGCAACTGATACCGAACGCTCACACACACGAATGCGTGGAAGGAATTTAAAGAGTTACACTTCCAGCTGAATCAATACCGCTCGATAAGAATTCTAGAATGTGAAATTTTCCTAAAGGTTCTGTAGCCTCTTGAAGATAAGTATAGACGTCTCCGTACCGATCCGCAAGACTCTACTAAACCCGCTCATGACTTGTGAGGCCTATATAACCTAGGCTCTGATACCACCTTGTCACGACCCAAAATCCAAACATTGTCGTGATGGCACCTATCGTGTTATTAGGCAAGTCTACTTCCCGAAATATTAGTATTGATTGATTTTAAGAATTTAATAAAACAATATCAACATTTAAATTTCTCATAAAATAAATCAACTCTAAATTTAATTCATATAAAGATACGGAAGCTAGCCCCAAACATCGGGGTGTCACTAAGTCATGAGCGTCTAAAACTATAAACTAAGATATATAAACTGCCTAACTGTCCAAAAGAAGAAATGACAAAAGGAGTAACAAGGTCCTGCGGACGCTAGCAGCTACCTTGCAGTCTCCACAAATAGCCGGCCTGAACTCAACGATCTCTGCGCTCTAACTCACCTGGATCTGCACATAAAGTGCAGGGTGTAGTATGAGTACAACCGACTCAGTAGTAATAGAAATAACTAAGGAATTGAGCAATATTGACGAGCTAAGAAAAATAGTCAAATTATATATTTTCACAATTTAAAATGACATAAATAAACAGGTAAATTCCATAACTAAGTAAATGACACAAAGTGGGGGTGTGTACAGACTCTGGAGGGGCTCTCAAAGCCCAAGCGCTAAGCACAGACATCTCACGTGGCATAATATCAATACCTGAATCCACACGGTCAGCTCACGTGCTACGCGGACAGCTCACGCGCTATGGTATACATACCTGGACCCGCACGATCATCTCAAGTGCTACGCGGACAACTCACGCGATATGGTATTAATATCCTCACAACTAGGCCCTCGGCCTCACTAAATCATGTACCTCACTAGCCTCACCATCATCAACAAATAAGGGAACACAACCCACATCAAGTATCACACCATATTAGCAAATAATAGAGACTGAGGTAAACAGTTACAATAATTTCTATGACTGAGTACAAATAATATGAGCATGAATAAAGCCTAAGCATGATCTCTAACATGGAGGCATACAAGTTCAACAACAAGTAACTACGTAACCACAGATGATGCCACGGGGCCTCACGAGACGGACCAAGTCTCCATCCCTCGAGGTATACACCCTTACGTCTGTCACCTAGCGTGGGTATCACCTCCAAACAGTCACACGATATCAAATTCTCCGAGTTTATACCCTCAAAGCCAGAGTCAAAATTGTTACTTACCTTAACAACGCAAAATCCTACTCTAGGATGTCCTCGTCTCTAGACTCAATCTCCAAAATCTCTAAACTAACCATAATCATCTTAATATCATTAACACATGCTAACAAATCGAATTCCACAATAAAAACTATAAAATATGCCAAAAATCCGAAATCGGCCAAAACCCGGCCCTCGGGACCACGTCTCGAAATCAGTCAACAATGGAAGAATCAAAATCCTCGTCCGTTCAAAAATCAAGTTGCGCTAAACCTTGGCTACCATGGCTAAGAAGAGAGGCTGACTGTTCAAAAATCAACCGCTCGTCACAGTAGGAAGTTCAGTAAGTGCTACCGTAATCGCCGATAACATTGCATGTGGTAATTCTCAACAAGTTGTTACGCCAATTGGAGCTCAATTAACAACTAAGTCACTGGAAGTGGGTGGAGCAAGTGATAAGCATGGAACCTCGAAGAGATTGATACTGAGTCCCTCTATCAATCAGGGAAGCTCCAGTAAAAATGAAGTGGACTCAATTGCATTTGACAAACGATCTAATCTGGTACAGAATGAGGAGAACCAGCAGCAAATAACTAAATCAAAGCCAGTGAAGGAAATTTAGAAGGAAGCTCCATGGACAAAGCTGTTTACAGGTAACCGATCTGTAGAAAATGGTATGTCCTTGACCTATATTGCCCCAGATGTGATAGATGGCCAATTTGTTGTAAATCTGGAAAAAACAGAGGTGGAGAAGGAGACGGGAAAATGGAAGAGAGCTCTAATTGTGTATGTTATTGGGGAAACACCAGGTTATAATCATATGCACAGATATATATCTCAAATCTGGAATACAGTTGCAGAGCCTGATCTGTTCCTTCATGAAGAAGGATATTATATTGTTAAATTCCAGAGTCTGAGTGATTTGCAGGATATTCTCTATGGGGGTCCATATACTATGAATAGTATACCTGTCATTATCAAACAGTGGACTCCTAACTTTGATTTCAGTGCTGAATTTCTTACAGAAATACCATTATAGGTTAAATTCCCAAACCTTCCTATAAATTTTTGGGGTGTGAATTCGTTAAGTAGGATGGCTAGAAGATTGGAAGTACCTATATTTGCTGATCAATGCACAACTAAGCAAACAATGGTATCATATGCTAGATATCTGATTGAGGTTACTATCACTAAGAAACTGCCTACTGAAATAACAATAAATGATCCATCTGGGAGACAGTTTCAACAGGATATTGAGTTTGAATGGAAACCAGACTATTGCTCGGAATGCCTAAAAATTGGACATGATTATGGTAAGAAGAACTGTGAAAGACATAATCGGCAAGGCCAGAAGAATAGAAAACCAAAGCAGGTGTCAAAATAGGTGCCAAAAGTTCAACAACAACAACTAGAACTTCAACAACAAAGGCCACCACATGAAGCAAATACTAAAGACAAAGGGAAAAGTGTACAAAATGCAGAGGAGGGGTGGATACAGATCAAAGCTGAGGGTACAAACAGCCCACAGAAAAATCTCAACAAGCAAAGGGGAGGAACAATAATAAGGTCTCAAGAGGGCATTTCAATGTGTAATGGTTTTAGTAACTTACCTATGGAGAAACATGGAGTTGGAAATACTAAACCTTCTGATATAGGAGGGGAAGTAGAACTGACCTAATGACTTGGTTAATTTGGAATGTTAGAGGGATGAATAAGAGGTATAAGCAGAAGGAATTGAAACAATACCTCAAAGAAAATCATATTAAGTTAGTTGCTTTATTAGAGACTAGAGTGAAAGAAAATAAAGCACAATACATTGCTAGCAAGGTGGCTCCACAATGGGATAGATTGTCTAATTACAGAGATGCAAAAAATGATAGAATATGGGTGATGTGGAATCAAAGAGAATATACTGTGCACATGCTCAAAGAAACAACCCAATTAGTTCATTGTCAGATCACATGCATGCAGAATGGCATAAGATGTTTATTTACAACATTATATGGCTTCAATACAGTTGAATTGAGAAACGACTTATTGTACCGACTTCAAATCCTAACAGGTCGTGATGGCGTCTATGTAACGACCCGGTCTATCGTTACGTATAATCTGCATTATAATTACTATTATTGACTTGTCATAGTTTGGTTATACTGTTATTGATGTGTTAGAGTTGGTAGGCTTGAAATCGGAATGGTTGTAGTGAGAGTTTAGTCACTTAGTCTTTAAAAATAGCCTTAAAATTGGAAAAGTCAATTGAGAGTTGACTTGTTGGTAAACGATCTCGGAATGCGGATTTTATAGCTTGGATAGCTTCGTTAGGTGATTTGGGACTTAGGAGTGTGTTTAAAATATTTCTGTGATGTCTGGTGTAGAATTAGGCTTGAATTGGCGAAAGTTAGTTTTTGGTGATTTCCAATCGGCAGTGGAAAATAGGCTATCGGGGTCGGAATAGAATTCAGACAGTTGAAACAGGTTTGTAATGTCATTTTGGATATGTCTGCAAAATTTCAGGTCAATCGGAGTTGTTTTGGATATTTTCGACATCGTTGGTGGATTTTAGAAATTTCAAAGTTCTTAGGCTTGAATCCGACGTGATTTTAGTATTTTGATGTTAGTTTTGGTGTTCCGAGGGTGCAACTAAGTTTGATTGACCATATGTGATGTGTTGGTATGTTTGGTTGGGGTCCCGAGGGGCTCGGGATTGATTTCGGATGATTAACGAGAAATTTGGAGCTTGAAATATGTAGTTTCAGCTGCTGGTGCTGGTGTAACCCCACCTGTGAAAGTTTGACCGCAGGAGCGAGAAAGCTCTGCAGATGCAGAAGTTGACCAGCTGAGGAAATTCTGCAGGTGCGAGGTGTTTTCCGAACCTACGATGCCGCAGATGCGGAAGGACCAACGCATGTGCGGAGGCTGAGATTTGAGGGTGCTCCGCAGGTGCGGACCTGGGACCGCCGGTGCGCTTAAGTGGCCGCAGGTGCGGAACCACTGTTCAGAAAATATATAAGCAAGCCTTCGCGAATTTTAACCCGTTTTCCACCATTGTTGTACGGGTTCTGAGGTTTTTGAGGGGTTTTGCAGAGGGAAACGTTGGTGCACCATTGAGGTAAGCTTTTTGGACTTAATAACTCGATTATAGGCGATTTAAGAACTTAATATCAATGTAAATTCATGAAAAATCAGTAGAAAAATGGGGAGTTAAGGCTTGAGATTATGATACCTTTAGGGGTCGATTGGAGGGGTCAAACAAACTCCGATTTTAGCGTTATTTATATGTACAGACTCGTGAGATGACGAAGAACATTTTGGTATAAAAATTTCTGAGTTTCGAGATGCTGGCTCGGGGGTCGGGTTTTGACTAATTTCAATTGGAATTCATTCCTTAAGCATAATTTGATGATAAAGGTCTGATCTTTATAGAGTTGGAGCACTCGGAAGTTGATTCGAGAGGCAAGCGTATTGCAGAATAGTTTCCGGGCTAGTTTGAGGTAAGTAATGTCTTTAAATCCTATCCTGAGGGTATGAAACCCCGGACTCTGCACCCTTTCACGGGTTTTGGAATGCAAAGATTGGAACTTTGGAAATATATTCCATATTTAGGCAACTATTGGGTTGCGAAACCGATTTTTAAGCCTATGCTTAATAGTATTGATATATTTTGATATGATTTGGGCTGTAAGCCATGTTTGGCGCCTAGTGCCGATTTGTTTACCCCTTGGGGGCTATTTTACTATATTCCTCACTGATATATTATGATTTTCACTCAGTCTTTTTTTGATAAATTGTTTTGACACTCAGAGTATTTTTATACTATTTATTGAAAATAAAACGCTATTTTTGGGTCGAGAACCCGGTATATTTATGGCCTGAAGGGCATGTTGAGAGTGTCTGACTGAGTGTGGCTGCGGGCCAATATTGTGAGGATGATATGATATGAGTGAGGTTTCGGGCCTATATTGTGTGTGATTTATGCCATGTTGTGGCTTATTATAGCGTTTGGGCTGTAGGAGCCCCTCCGGAGTCTGTACACACCCCCAGTGAGCGCAGTTACCTAATGAGTGATTTTGGTCGCAGGGCTGATACTGAGTGATTGTGAGGTTGCCTGATGGGCTATTATTGAGTGACTGTGAGGTTTCCTGATGGGCTAATATTGAGTGACTGTGAGGTTGCTTGATGGGCTAATATTGAGTGACTGTGAGGTTGCCTGATGGGCTAATATGGAGTGACTGTGAGGTTGCCTGATGGGATAATACTGAGATTGTTATGAGAAATGATTTTTGGCCTGAGGGGCAGATTTATGATAAATTTTACTGAGTTTTTGACTACGATTCACTTCGTTTTTCAAACTGATTTTTACTGAGATATATTGAAATTATACTTGTTTCAAAGGATTTCTGGAAATTGGTTTTTGGAACTTATTTATTTGATGAATACTTATGGTGACCTGGTGATTTACTGTTTTTGTGAATTTGTGTATATGTGATGTGTGTTTCGTATTTCTCAGACTGTGATTTATTTTCATTACTACTGAGTTGGCGTACTCATCATTACTCCATGCACCTCTGTGTGCAGATCCAGGTATTGATGCAGAGCAGTAGTCGTCCGAGTTCGTTATCAGCAGCTCACGAGATTTTGAGGTAGCTGTCCAGCGTCCACAGCTTCTCCATTTCTCTTCCTTTATTAGTATTAGTATTTATTTCATAAACATTGATTAAGACATTAGCAGAGTTAGTTGTATTTCGTAGATGCTTGTGACCATGTTGACTCCAGTCTTGGGAGGTTTTGTTTAGAGTTGTTTAGACTATTATTGGGGCGCTAAGACTTAATGAAATTATTTACCCTATGTTTGCTGTTTATTATTGAATTGTAAATTATTATAATTGAACAAATGCGTAGTAAGGTGATGGTTGGCTAGCCTAGTTCCACGATAGGCGCCATCACGACCTGTTAGGATTTGGGGTCGTGACAAGTTGGTATCAGAGCTCTAGGTTACATAGGACTCAACGGTCATGAGCAGGTTCAGTAGAGTCTTGTGGATCGGTACAGAGACGTCTGTACTTATCTTCGAGAGGCTGCAGAACTCTTAGGAAAAATATCAATTTCTTGAACTCTTTCGTGCCAATCTATTGATTCTTGAAATCTAAACTCATGTTGTTTCATTCTCTCACAGATGGTGAGGACACGCAATACCGATCAGGGGTACGAGATACCAGCCAGACCCACAAGAGGTAGGGGCCGTGGTAGAGGTAGGGGACCATCCCGCACAATAGCCGGGACAGTACCCCAGGATCCCCCTATCATTCAGGATCAGGTTCCCATCGATGGTGCTCCAGCGGGATAGGCTCAGGTACCGGCAATGCCTATTATTATTCCGGGTCTTCAAGAGACCCTGACTGAGATATTGACGGTGTGTTCCAGTTTAGCTCAGGCAGTTGCTATGTCCACTACTGCCACTGCAACTCAGGACGGGGGAGGCAATCAAACTCCAACTACCCGGACACCTGAGTAGGCTGTACGGGGTATTGAGACACCAGGAGCAGCCCCAGCTCAACCGGTTTCCCCAGTTCAAAACTATGTGGTTCCAACTATGCCCGAGGATGAGCAGCGTAGGCTAGAGAGGTTCAGCAGACTTAAGCCTCCGACTTTCAGCGGCCCATAGGGTGAGGATTCCCAAGGTTTTCTGGACAAATGCCAGATGATATTACGTACTGCGGGTATTTTGGAAACTAGTGGGGTCTCATTTGCTACATTTCAGTTTGGGGGTGCTGCTTTCATTTGGTGGGAGTCATTCGAGAGGCGTAGGCTAGTTGGTTCAGCACCACTCACATGGTAGCATTTCTCCACGATCTTTTTGGAGAAGTATATTCCTCAGTCCCACAGAGAGGAGCAACGCAGACAGTTTGAGCAACTGCGCCAGGGAGAGTTGTCTGTACTCAGTACGAGATAAGGTTTTTCGAGTTGGATAGACATGCTTATTAGTTTGTCCCTATTGATAGGAAGAGGATTAGGAGGTTTGTAGATGGTCTTACTTATCAGCTTCGGATCTTGATGACTAGTGAGAGAGTGTCTGGAGCAACATTTGAGCAGGTAGTTGACATTACTCGGGATATTGAGTCGGTTAGCAGGCATGAGCGTGAAGTCAAGAGGCCTCAGGGATCAGGTAGCTTCAGTGGTGCCCCTTCTAGAGGGCAATTTCAGCACAACAAAGGTCGTCTATTTAGACCTCCACAGCCAGCTCGCCCAGCTTATAGTGGTGTATCTTCGGGGTAGGGTCCTCGCAATTCTCATCAGGGACGTTCATTTTTTAGTTCCCTTCCAGCTCAGAGCTCTGCCCGAGCATCATCTTATCAGGTTTCTTCTATGCATGGTTCGTCTGGTGGTTATCAGGGTAGCACGGGTTTTTGTCAGTTTTCATCTACAGCTCCAGGTAGTTGTTATGAGTGTGGAGAGTTCGGACATAGGTGGAGGCAGTGTCCCCGTCGTCCTAGTAGTTCAGCTCAGTAGAGGGTTCAGCCCTCGGCTTCAGCCCCAGTCACATCACCACCTACCCAGGCAGCCAGGGGTGGTGGTCAGGCAGCTAGAGGCCGCCCTAGAGGGGGAGGTCGAGCAGGTGGAGGCCAGCCATGTATTTATGCACTTCCGGCTAGGCCTGATGCTGGCGTCAGATGCGGTGATTACATGTACTATTTCAGTTTGTCACAGTGATGCTTTGGCTTTATTTGACCCTGGTTCCACGTACTCTTATGTCTCATCCTATTTTGCTCATTTTCTTAATATGCCCCGTGAGTCTTTAGTTACGTCTGTTCATGTTTCGACTCCGGTGGGCGATACTATTGTTGTGGACCATGTGTATCGGTCGTGTCTTATATCTATTAGGGGTCTGGATACCCGAGTTGACTTGATGTTACTCAGTATGGTTGATTTTGATGTAATTCTAGGCATGGATTGGTTCTCTCCATGTCATGCTATCCTTAATTGTCACGCTAAGACCGTGACCTTAGCTATGCACGTAGTTCCAAGAGCTGAGTGGAGGGGGTCTATAGAGCATGTACCTAGCATAGTGATTTCTTATTTAAAGGCTCATCGTATGGTTGAGAAAGGGTGTGAATCTTATCTTGCTTTTGTGAGGGGTGTTAGTAGTGAGACTCCTTCTATTGATTATGTTCCCGTAGTCCGTGATTTTTCGGATGTATTCCCTGCAGACCTATCAGGCATTCCACCTGACAAGGATATTGATTTTGGTATTGACCTGGTGCTAGACACCCAACCTATCTGTATTCCACCTTATCGCATGGCACCAGCGTAGTTGAAAGAACTGAAAGAGCAGCTTCAAGAACTCTTAGATAAGGGGTTCATTCGGCCTAGTGTGTCACCTTGGGGTGCACCAGTGTTGTTTGTGAAAAAGAAAGATGGCTCTGTGCGTATGTGTATTGATTATAGGCAGCTAAATAAGGTTACGGTGAAGAATCGTTATGCTTTGCCTCGTATTGATGACTTGTTTGATCAGCTTTAGGGAGCTAAGGTGTTCTCCAAGATCGACTTGAGGTATGGGTATCATCAACTGAAGATTCGGGATTCCGACATTCCGAAGACTTCTTTCAGGACCAGATATGGTCATTATGAATTCCTGGTTATGTCATTTGGGCTGACCAATGCCCCACCCGCGTTCATGCAATTGATGAATAGTGTGTTCCAGCCTTACCTTGATTCCTTCGTCATTGTGTTCATTGATGACATCCTGGTTTATTCTCGTAGCCAGGAAGAGCATACTCAACACTTGAGGATTGTGTTACAGAGATTGAGGGAGGAGAAACTTTATGCAAAATTCTCCAAGTGTGAGTTTTGGCTTGGTTCAGTATCTTTCTATGGGCACGTGGTGTCTGGTAAGGGTATTCAGGTTGATCCGAAGAAGATTGAGGCAGTGCAGAGTTTGCCCAGACCGTCCTCAGCTACTGATATTAGGAGTTTCCTTGGTTTGGCGGGATATTACCGTCGCTTTGTGGAGGGATTCTCTTCTATTGCTTCACCATTGACTAGATTGACCCACAAGGGTGCTCCATTGAGATGGTCCGATGAGTGTGAGGAGAGATTTCAGAAGCTCAAGTCAGCATTGACCACAACTCCGGTACTAGTTTTGCCTACTAGTTCAGGTTCTTACACAGTCTATTGTGATGCTTCTAGAGTTGGCTTGGGAGCATTGTTGATGCAAGATGGTAGGGTGATTGCCTACGCATCTAGACAGTTAAAGGTGAACGAGAAGAACTATCCAGTGCACGATCTTGAGTTAGCTGCCATTGTTCATGCCTTAAAGATTTGGCGTCATTACTTGTATGGGGTACAATGTGAGATTTTCACTGATCATCGTAGCTTGCAGTATCTGCTGATGTAGAAGGATTTGAATTTGCGGCAGAGGAGATGGTTAGAGCTTCTCAAGGATTTTGATCTTACTATTTTGTATCACCTAGGAAAAGCCAACGTAGTGGCCGATGCCTTGAGTCGCAGAGCCGAGAGTTTGGGGAGTCTAGCATACCTTTCAGCAACGGAGCGACCATTAGCACTTGATGTTCAGGCTTTAGCGGGCCAGTTGGTGAGATTGGATTTGTCAGACCCTCCGCGAGTATTAGCTAGCATGGCTTCCCGGTCTTCTTTCTATGATCAGATTAAAGCTCGCTAGTATGATGACCGACACTTGTTAGTTCTTCAGGATAGAGTCCGGCGAGGTGATGCTAGGGATGTGACTATTGGTGATGATGGTTTTATGAGGATACATGGCCGTATTTTCATCCTCAAACCGACGGGCAGTCGAAACGGACTATTCAGATTTTGGAGGATATGTTACGTGCTTGTGTAATTGATTTCGGTGGTTCATGGGATTAGTTTCTGCCACTAGCGGAGTTTGTATATAATAACCGCTACCAGTCCAGTATTCAGATGGCCCCGTATGAGGATTTATATGGTAGGAGTTTTAGATCTCCGGTTGGTTGGTTCGAGCCTGTTGAGGCTAAGTTATTGGGCACATATCTGATTCAGGATGAATTGGAGAAGGTGAAGTTGATTCAGGAGCGACTTCGCACGGCGCAGTCTAGGCATAAGAGTTATGTGGACCGGAATGTCCGGGATGCGTCATTTATGGAAGGTGATAAGGTACTGCTGAAGGTATCACCCATGAAGGATGTTATGGGGTTCGGAAAAAGAGGAAAGCTCAGTCCTCGATTTATTGGTCCTTTCGAGGTACTTCAGAAGGTTGGAGATGTGGCTTACAGACTTGCCTTGCCACCAAGCTTATCGAGTGTTCATCCGGTATTTCATGTGTCGATGCTTAGAAAGTATGTTGGTGACCTGTCCCATGAGTTAGAGTTCAGCACAGTTCAGCTCGAGGGTGACATGTCATATGAGGTTGAGCCAGTAGCTGTTTTAGCTCGCGAGGTCAGGAAGTTGAGATCTAAGGATATAGCATCAGTGAAGGTGCAGTGGAGAGGTCAGCCAGTGGAGGAGGCTACTTGGGAGACCGAGCGAGAGATGTAGAGTAAATATCCTCACTTGTTTGAGACTCCAGGTATGTTTCTAGACCCGTTCGAGGACGAACATTTTTTTAAGAGGGGGAGAATGTAACGACCCGGTCTGTCGTTACATAGAATCTGCATTATAATTACTATTATTGACTTGTCATAGTTTGGTTATACTGTTATTGATGTGTTAGAGTTGGTAGGCTTGAAATCGGAATGGTTGTAGTGAGAGTTTAGTCACTTAGTCTTTCAAAATAGCTTTAAAGTTGGAAAAGTCAACTGAGAGTTGACTTGTTGGTAAACGACCTCGGAATGCGGATTTTATGGCTCGGATAGCTTCATTAGGTAATTTGGGACGTAGGAGTGTGTTCGGAATATTTTTGTGATGTCCGGTGTAGAATTAGTCTTGAATTGGCGAAAGTTAGTTTTTGGCGTTCCGAGGGTGCAACTAAGTTTGAATGACCATATGTGATGTGTTTGTATGTTTGGTTGGGGTCCCGAGGGGCTCGGGATTGATTTCGGATGGTTAACGGGAAGTTTGGAACTTGAAATATGTAGCTTCAGCTGCTGGTGCTGGTGTAACCGCACTTGCAAAAGTTTGACCGCAGGAGCGAGAAAGCTCCTCAGATGCGGAAGTTGACCAGCTGAGGAAATTCCGCAGGTGCGAGGTGTTTTCCGCACCTGCGATGCCGCAGATGCGGAAGGACCAGCGCAGGTGCGGAGGCTGAGATTCCAGGGTGCTCCGCAGGTACGGACCTGGGACCACACGTGCGGGTCCGCAGGTGCGCTTAAGTGGCCGCAGGTGCGGAACCACTGTTCAGAAAGTATATAAGCAAGCCTTCGTGAATTTAACCCTTTTTCCACCATTGTTGTACGGGTTCCGAGGTTTTTGAGGGATTTTGAAGAGGGAAACGTTGGTGCATCATTGAGGTAAGCTTTTTGGACTTAATAACTCGATTATAAGTGATTTAAGAACTTAATATCAATGTAAATTCATGAAAGATCTGTAGAAAAATGGGGAGTTAGGGCTTGAGATTATGAGACCTTTAGGGGTCGATTTGAGGGTTCAAACGGACTCCGATTTTAGCGTTCTTTATATGTACAGACTCGTGAGATGACGAAGAACATTTTAATATAAAAATTTTTGAGTTCCGAGATGCTGGCTCGTGGGTCGAGTTTTGACTAATTTCAATTGGAATTCATTCCTTAAGCATAATTTGATGATAAAGGTCTGATCATTATAGAGTTGGAGAACTCGGGAGTTGATTCGAGAGGCAAGCTTATTGCGGAATAGTTTCCAGGCTAGTTTGAGGTAAGTAATATCTTTAAATCCTGTACTGAGGGTATGAAACCCTGGACTCTGCATCCTTTCACGGGTTTTGGAATGCAAAGATTGGAACTTTGGAAATATATTCCATATTTAGGCAACTATTGGGTTGCGAAACCGATTTTTAAGCCCATGCTTAATAGTATTGATATATTTTGATATGATTTGGGCCGTAAGCCATGTTTGGGGCCTAGTGCCGATTTGTTTACCCCTTGGGGGCTGTTTTACTATATTCCTTACTTATATGTTATGATTTTTACTCAGTCTTTTCTTAATAAATTGTTTTGACACTCAGAGTATTTTGATACTATTTATTGAAAATGAAACACTATTTTTGGGTCGAGAACCCGGTATATTTATGGCCTGAAGGGCATGTTGAGAGTGTCTGACTGAGTGAGGTTGCGGGCCAATATTGTAAGGATGATATGATATGAGTGAGGCTGCGGGCCTATATTGTGTGTGATTTATGCCATGTTGTGGCTTATTATAGCGCTTGGGCTGTAGGAGCCCCTCCGGAGTCGGTACACACCCCAAGTGAGCGCAGGTACCAAATGAGTGATGTTGCCCGCGGGGCTGATACTGAGTGATTGTGAGGTTGCCTGATGGGCTATTATTGAGTGACTGTGAGGTTTCTTGATGGGATAATATTGAGTGATTGTGAGGTTGCCTGATGGGCTAATATTGAGTGACTGTGAGGTTGCCTGATGGGCTAATATGGAGTGATTGTGAGGTTGCCTGATGGGCTGATACTGAGATTGTTATGAGAAATGATTTTTGGCCCGAGGGGCATATTTATGATAAATTTTGCTGAGTGTTTGACTACGATTCACTTCGTTTTTCAAACTGATTTTTGCTGAGAGTTTTACTGAGATATATTGAAATTATACTTGTTTCAAAGGATTTCTTGAAATTTGTTTTTGGAACTTATGTATTTGATGAATACTTATGGTGACTTGGTGATTTACTATTTTTGTTAAATGGTGTATCTGTGCTGTGTGTTCGTATTTATTAGACTGTGATTTATTTTCATTACTACTGAGTTGGCGTACTCATCATTTCTCCCTGCACCTCTGTGTTCAGATCCAGGTATTGATTCAGAGCAGTAGTCGTCTGAGTTTGTTATCAGCAGCTCACGGGATTTCGAGGTAGCTGTCCAGCGTCCACAGCTTCTCCATTTCCCTTCCTTTATTAGTATTAGTATTTATTTCATAGACATTGATTAAGACATTAGCAGAGTTAGTTATATTTCGTAGATGCTTGTGACCATGTTGACTCCAGTCTTGGGAGGTTTTGTTTAGAGTTGTTTAGACTATTATTGGGGCGCTAAGACTTAATTAAATTATTTACCCTCTGTTTGCTGTTTATTATTTAATTGGGAATTATTATAATTGCACAAATTAGTAAGGTGATGGTTGGCTAGCCTAGTTCCACGATAGGCGCCGTCACGACCTGTTAGGACTTGGGGTCGTGACATCCTATCGTGGAAGTAGGCTAGCCAACCATCACATTACTACGCGTTTGTTCCGTTATAGTAATTCACAATTCAATAATAAACAACAAACATAGCATAAAATAATTTCTTTAGTCTTAGCTCCCAATAATAGTCTAAACAACTCCAAACAAAACCTCTCAAGACTAGAGTCAACATGGTGACGAGCATCTACGAAATAAAACTAACTCTACTAATGTCTTAAATAAAGTCTAGGAATGAAATGCTAAAACTAAATAAGGAAGGGAAATGGAGAAGTTGTGGACGCTGGACAGCTATCTCGAAATCCCGTAAAACTGCTGCTAACGAACAAAGACAGCTACTGCTCCGAGCGGTACCTGGATCTGTGCACAGAGGCACAAGGAGTAATGATGAGTACGCCAACTCAGTAGTAATGAAAAAAAATCACAGTCTGAGAAATACGAAACACACAACACAGATACACCAATTCACAAAAACAGTAAAAACACCAAGTCACCATAAACTATTCATCAAATACGTAAGTTCGAAAACCAATTTCAAGAAATCCTTTAAAAAAAGTATAATTTTAATATATCTTAGTAAAATCCTCAGTAAAAAAATCAGTTTGAAAAACGAAGTGAATTGTAGTCAAAAACTCAGTAAAATTTTTCATAAATCTACCCCTCGGGCCATAATCATTTCTCATAACAATTTCCCTTAGCACCTCACCATCACTTAGTATCAGCCCATCAGGCAACCTCACAGTCACTCAGTATCAGCCCCGCGGGCAACATCACTCAGTAGGTACCTGCACTCACTGGGGGTGTGTATAGGCTCCGGAGGGGCTCCTACAGCCCAAGCGCTATAACAAGCCACAACATGGCATAAATCACACACAATATAGGCCCGCAACCTCTCTCATATCACAACATCCTCACAATAATGGCCCATAACCTCACTCAGTCAGACACTCTCAACATGCCCTTCAAGCCATTAATATACCGAGTTCTCGACCCAAAAACAATGTTTCATTTTCAATAAATAGTATCAAAATACTCTGAGTGTCAAAACAATTATCAAGTAAAGACTGAGTGAAAATCATAACATATCAAGTGAGGGAAATAGTAAAAACATCCTCCAAGGGGTAAACAGATCGGCACTAGGCCCCAAACATGGCTTACAACCCAAATCATATCAAAATATAACAATACTATTAAGCATAGGCTTAAAAATCGGTTTCGCAACTCAATAGTTGCCTAAATAGGGAATATTTTTCTAAAGTTCCAATCTTTGCATTCCAAAACCCGTGAAAGGGTGCAAAGTCTGGGGTTTCATACCCTCAGGACATGATTTAAGGACATTAGTCACCTCAAACTAGTCCGAAAAGCTACTCTACAATGCGTTTGCCTCTCGTATCAAATTTCGAGCACTCCAAATCTATAAAGATCAAACCTTTATCATCAAATTATGCCTAAGGAATGAACTCCATTTGAAAAATATCGATTTTAAGCACAAAACCCGAAATCGGTCAAAACCTGACCCCCGGGCCCGCATCCTGGAACTCGACAAATTTTATACCAAAATATTCTTCATCATCTCACGAGTCCGTACATATAAAGAACGCTAAAATCGGAGTTCGTTTGACCCCTCAAATCATCTCCTAAAGGTCTCATATTCTCAAGCCCTAACCACTTCTTTTCCTACTGATTTTCATGAATTAAACACTAAGATTATATTCCTTAATCACCTATAATCGAGGTTTAGGGTCCAAAATACTTACCTCTATGAAGAACACTGATTTTCCCTCTTCAAAATCGCCTCAAAAGCTTCTTCCCGTTAAAAAATAGTGTTAAAATAGGTATTGGTCGCGGAAGGGTTTTAATTTAACTGCCCAGTTATTTATGCACTGCGATCGCGGAAAGACCCTTGTACAGACCCTAAAATACCCTACGCGATCGCAAATCTTCACACGTGACCGCGATTCACAGAACCTCAACCCCACGCGATCGCAACCCTACACACGCGATCGCGAAGAACAAAGGGACTCTCTCTCCTCAAGCGCCTATAACCCTACGCGATCGCAAATCTTCACACGTGACCGCGATTCACAGAACCTCAACCCCACGCGATCGCAACCCTACACACGCGATCGCGAAGAACAAAGGGACTCTCTCTCCTCACGCGCCTATAACCCTACGCGATCGCAAGCAAGGCCACGCGATCGCACTGCCCTAGCCTTCCAAGCTATGCTTTCGCAAACACACTTACGCGATCACATAGAACAATTTCACCTGCCTCAATTCTTACTCTACGCGATCGCGGCCTGCTCCTCGCGATCGCGATGAACAATTTCCAGCTGCACTGACACCAGAAAACCAGCATTTTTCCCAAGTCCAAAAGTGCCTGTTAACCATCCGAAATCAGTTCCGAGCTCCTCGGGACCCCAACCAATTTTACCAACACATCATAAATGATCATTCAAACTTAGTCGCACTCTCAAAACACTAAATACAACCTCAAAACACCAAAATCACATCGGATTCAAGCCTAAGAACTTTGAAATTTCTAAAATCCACCAACGATGCCGAAACTATCCAAAACAACTCCAATTGACCTGAAATTTTTCAGACATATCCAAATGACATTACGAACCTGTTCCAACTTCCGAAATTTCATTCCGAACTCGATAGCCTATTTCCCACTGCCGACCGAAAATCGCAAAAAACTAACTTTCGCCAATTCAAGCCTAATTCTACACCGGACATCACAAAATTATTCTGAACACACTTCTAAGTCCCAAATCATCTAACGAAGCTATCCGTACCATAAAATCCGCATTCCGAGGTCGTTTACTAATAAGTCAACTCTCAGCTGACTTTTCCAACTCTAAGACTATTTTTAAAGACTAAGTGACTAAATTCTCATTACAATTATTCCAATTCCAAGCCTACCAACTCTAACACATCAATAAAAGTATAACCAACCTATGACAAGTCAATAACAATAATTATAATACAATTTCTACGGAATGGCCGACGGGGTCGTTAAATTCTCCCCCACTTAAACATGCGTTCGTCCTCGAACGTGCCTAGAGTTATTCCAAACACTGCCAGAATTGCTTTGTAACCTACCATGCAATATTCGGAGGTGATTCCACGTCACCGTACCCCATATAGGTCTAATAGCACAACACAATTGAAATTTCATTATCAAATCCTGACCCATAAACCTTAGAACTACATTTTCACTTCTGAATCAATTTACAAGATCGAAATCCCACAACTATAAACTGAATAAGTCTGAGCACACTGTATCAAGCCATATCCGCAACACAAGATGACACCACATACTATACCGCATGACTCAACACTCATATAGATGACTCCTAATCCCAATCGCTTCTCATAACAACCCAATACCGGTAAATAACCTCTTATCAAACAAAACCTCGCTTAAACACCTTCACATGGTGCTGATGATGAAAGAAACACGTAGAAACCATCAACCATTCGTCCGATCAGTATCAATACCATCCAGAGCCATAACTTGTGCAAATCGTGCACCCAATAATAACATCCTAAGAGCTCAATTCATAAAATAGAGAAGACTCACATGAGAGGACTATCATGTCATTACTCTTACCATTACCACATCATGCTAACAGCCTGATACACATTGTGAAACCATATCACACAAATCCGACACCAAGGATCATACCTCTACCTAACTGAGCTGCAAAGCGTGATCCCATCCAACCGCTGGACCACATGACATACTCCAAGCCACCTTGCTCAAAATCAATAACCATGCGAAATTCGACATCAATTACTCAAAGTGCATTCCATAACCACGGGGAAATCGGACGATACCATGCCACCCAAACCATAAAGAACATAACCAATACGTCTCAATCCTGCAACACCCAATTACTTACCTTACTCAGATCTTGCTATCAAGCCCCGATAGAACCGCACCCAATGCACATATAACCAACGATCACCACTCCTCGAAACACCGAAAGGTAATTCGTAGATCACTCCAAAACACGAATAATCTCAATAACAATCGAATGGTACATTCCTCAACAATAGCAATTCAGAGTCAACAGTTCCGACTCGGTGCAGAACACACACTCATACCGGCCTACCAATAACTCTAAGTCAACTATGGTCACCCACAACAGGTAGATAACTCTCCGAACGTTCATAATGACTGAATCATGACACATACTAACACCTGACTAGCTTTGCTCGCATCCTCGTAGCTCACAACTACAAAAATAATCTGTGCATGAAAACTCCCAGTCTCAAAATCCATGAGGCGCACCATTTACCATATCTGATCCCAATTCCACCACTCAAATATATAACACACCCCTAATACTTTATCATTCCACGAGGGATACCCCCATAATTCCTCTGTGTCACCAAGAAACCTTGAATATCAACAGTCAATCCAACAAGAGAGCGTCGTAACACCAATAAAGCACTCTTATTCAAACACATTGCCTTAAACACATTGTCCTTAATGAATGTATACTCTCATCCAGCCACCCAATAGTGGTATCGTTTACCTAATCATTTGAAACTGCCAGTTCTAACCTTCCTTCCAGTACTGAACCGTGACCTCACATATGCCACTCTCCACTATACACAAAATATCGCATACGCCATGCAATCCTATGATAAATATGAGAACTTCATGCTCCCTTCCTTGCCACAAACAACTACGTACCCAACTAACCAAGAACTTTCCATTTGATCCCATCTAGAAGCAAAATCACTATACATCACAGGGCCCTCACGCGAGTAGAAATATACATATCTAACCGTGGTAGAAACCATCAAGAACTCCTGAATCACATTTGTACAACACCGAACCAACAAGACTGAATCCTTCCAACTCAACCAAGCTACGCATGCCACCAAACTCCAAGAGAAATTCTAAGAAACGCCTGTAACAACTCATTACTTCATAACACCCACCGAACTAATCATATCCCTTATTGTCTATCATGCCGATCCGACCTACTACCATCTGTCCTATTTATTCAAGTTCCTTCTGACTTACCTTCGAACTGATACTTCTTCTTATCATACTATAGAAACTCTCAATCCCGACTCACCACACGAAACTCGAGCATAAAACATACTATCTAAGGCTCATAAGCCGCTGAATGCTCCCTCAGTTATCCCTAAATGCACCACATTAGAAATACCTACCCTGAAGAGACTTCCTACGAATTTCAAGTCATTACCTTCCCTTTCCTGACACTGATGGATATAATCCATGATAAGGTAAATACACCACAGGCCTTGACACCTTCCCCGTAAATCTCAGTTCTAGCCCTTCTCACACCTTGAAGAACCTCGATCGCTACATATAACCTTGAATCCGTCGAACGTCATTTACTATACGTAATTTCAATTACACTAACCAAGTAAACATAACGACCTGACCCCGCTTGCAATCCACATGCTAGGAAAGTAATCCACACCTTTGAAGCAACAAGCACACTCATACATTGCACACTCTACACTTACCGGTACAACTCCATCATACAATGAATTCCACTATCTGTAAAGTACATTACAACCTGTATCGAAGAATTTTCCATCACTCGAGTCATTCCCAGACTCCGCCTCTGTAGGTCTTAACTGATTCACCAACATACTTCGAACCGAAACCAATACAATACATAATCGTGTAATCAACTTATCATTAACGGACTCCCCCACTTGGATTAAAGCCAAGATAAAGACAAACAATAACTCACAATGCCCATACACTATCACTACCACCATACTGTGGTGAGGTTTAACTAAACCCTCCATAAGCTTATATGACCCAAACCATCTAACACTCAAATCAAATGCAAATCTTGCATCCACCATTGTAATGGTCATGCCAACTCCCACGAGCAATCTAAACTCAAATTACAATATAAATCATTTACTGATAGAGAGAACTTACTACAGATCAACATAAGGGTCACACACCTCAAGACAACCCGCAGGAGATACCCCTACCTGCTTAATCTCAAAAATGTTATCTCCCAAAACACTTCTAAAAATCATAGCTATCATGCAATTACTATACCTTCCTACATTAGAACACAACAATTGCCTGCCCTCGAGACATCCCATTAAGCTGTATAAGAACCTGAAGCTGATGGCAATACTAACACTGGAGCTGTGGTCGAATTCTTGGGCTTCTGGAAGCTCTACTCACACTCGTCTGACCACATAGATACCTTCACTGGACACCACGTGTCCCAAGAATATTACTGAACCAAGCCAACAATTCACACATGAAAAACTTCGCACAAAGCTTCTCATCCCCATATCCTTGTAATACCATCGTCAAATGCCGAGTATGCTATCCCTGGCTACGAGAGTACGACAGGATGCCATCAAGAAATACAATAACAAAGGAGTTATAACACAGCTGAATACACCAGCAATCAAATACATAGACGTTGTTGGGGCATTGGTCAGCTTAAAAGATATCACAGGAACTCAGAACATAACAGAAAAACCCACTTCACTCCACAACTAAACTACACGAGAGGTCCTTCAATACTCATAACTCGAAGCCATATTCTAACTCAATACAGAAGTCAAATAATCAATGGTTCTTGCCACATCTCCCACAAATTCGTCCTGGTCACAATCAAACAACCTGGATACATCTAACTATCTGATCACATTCACCATGTAGTCATCTAGTCAAGAAGTTCCATCAATAAGGACACAAACGGATATATAAGTCCTCCAACACATGCTCACACAAAGTAAATCTCAACACTCAAGCCACAGACAAAATCCGGCCTCAAGTCCTTCCGACTGGCCCATTATTAACATGCTAACAATCACCTCTCGCCCATGGAAGTCACAAGCCGATGACGCACAACTGATACCAAGCGCTCGCGTGCGCATTCAAATACATGAAAGGAATTTAAAGAGTTACGCTTTGGATAAATAAAACGAATTCGCACGACAAGAATTCAAGAATGTGGAATGTTTCCTACGGGTTTTGCAGCCTTTCGAAGATAAGTACAGACGTCTCCGTACCGATCCACAAGACTCTACTAAACCTGCTCATGACCGTTGAGTCCTATGTAACCTAGAGCTCTGATACCAACTTGTCACGACCCCAAATCCTAACAGGTCGTGACGGCGCCTATCGTGGAACTAGGCTAGCCAACCATCACATTACTACGCGTTTGTTCCGTTATAGTAATTCACAATTCAATAATAAACAACAAACATAGCATAAAATAATTTCTTTAGTCTTAGCACCCCAATAATAGTCTAAACAACTCTAAACAAAACCTCCCAAAACTGGAGTCAACATGGTCACGAGCATCTACGAAATAAAACTAACTCTACTAATGTCTTAATAAAGTCTAGGAATGAAATGCTAAAACTAAATAAGGAAGAAAAATGGAGAAGCTGTGGACGCTGGACAACTACCTCGAAATCCTGTAAAACTGCTGCTAACGAACAGAGACAGCTACTGCTCTGAGCCGGTACCTGGATCCGTCCACAGAGGCACAAGGAGTAACGATGAGTACGCCAACTCAGTAGTAATGAAAATAAATCACAGTCTGAGAAATACGAAACACACAACACAGATACACCAATTCACAAAAATAGTAAAAACACCAAGTCACCATAGAGTATTCATCAAATACGTAAGTTCGAAAATCAATTTCCAGAAATCCCTTGAAAAAAGTATAATTTCAATATATCTCAACAAAATCCTCAGTAAAAAAATCAGTTTGAAAAACGAAGTGAATCGTAGTCAAAAACTCAGTAAAACATTTCATAAATCTGCCCCTCGGGCCATAATCATTTCTAATAACGATTTCCCTCAGCACCTCACCATCACTCAGTATCAGTCCATCAGGCAACCTCACAATCACACAGTATCAGCCCCGCGGGCAACATCACTCAGTAGGTACCTGTGCTCACTAGGGATGTATACTGACTCCGGAGGGTCTCCTACAGCCCAAACGCTATAACAAGCCACATCATGGCATAAATCACACACAATATTGGCCCGCAGCCACTCTCATATCACAACATCCTCACAATTATGGCCCGCAACCTCACTCAGTCATACACTCTCAACATGCCTTTCAGGCCATAAATATACCGGGTTCTCGACCCAAAAACAGTGTTTCAGCTCTGCGGGCAACATCACTCAGTAGGTACCTGCGCTCACTAGGGGTGTGTACAGACTCCGGAGGGGCTCCTACAACCCAAGCGCTATAACAAGCCACAACATGGCATAAATCACACACAATATTGGCTCGAAGCCACTCTCATATAAAAACATCCTCACAATAATGGCACGCAACCTCACTCAGTCAGACATTCTCAACATGCCCTTCAGGCCATAAATATATGGGGTTCTCGACCCAAAAATAGTGTTTCATTTTCAATAAATAGTATCAAAATACTCTAAGTGTCAAAACAATTTCAAGAAAACACTGAGTAAAAATCATAACATATCAAGTGAAGAAAATAGTAAAAACAGCCCCCAAGGGGTAAACAGATAGGCACTAGGCCCCAAACATGGCTTACAACCCAACTCATATCAAAATATATCNCCAGCCAACGTACACAACACTTTGACATTTATAACCATAACATAACAGTAATAAAATCACTCAACCTTCCAACCTCTACTTAACATTTCTCGAGTTCATTAATGTCCCACTTTATAAAAAGAAACATCCCACACTAGTAACTCTCAAAACTTTACTGAAAACAAAACTTTACTGAACAATCCAGATCACTTATATTGTTTCACAACAGAAAAATAATAATATTATCTTAGAAAAACTTAAAATGAAATAATAAGACATCTACACGAACAATCCCAAAACCGGGGTGTCACAATCTCACGGACTAGCTACTGGAATACTAAATACAAGTCTGGAAATGAAAATACAACACTGTCTTGAAAATAAGGAGAAGACAATGAAGCCGTAAAGGAAAAAATCCTCGGGATCCACGAACGCCAGTGTATACCTCGAAGCTCTGATGTGGACTGAAGGTATCT
>ML256552.1:169941-246335 GCA_005239495.1 Nicotiana undulata | reverse complement strand
GGGGGGGGGGGGGGGGGGTGGTTAGGTGAGTTTAATTATGGTAATAATAACCTGGGCCGTTGATCTAATTTGATCAACGACTCATATTGGTTTTGGGTTGGGCCGGGTAGGATATTAGTCTGGGCTGGGTTACTGGGTCAATTAAATGGGTTGTGTATTGGGTTGAAATCAAAAATTAAAAGTGGGCCAGATTTTAAATACCCATGAAAAAATAAAAATAAAAAAATTAATACAATAGCTAATAATTATATAAAAATAAAATTAATGCTAAGTAAGTAAAATTTAAGGTAATTATCTAGTATTAAAATGTAAAAATGACTAATTATAGAATTAAAATAACATAAAGGCACAATTAGGCCATAGTTGAAAAATTTGTATAATTATAGTTAAATAGTGCCAAATTTGTTAATTGGTGAAATAATTAAATCCTAATAGGATTCAAAATGATGTATTGAGCTGGGAAGTATTTTTAAATTATTTACAATACAATTTATGAATAATTATTGAATATAAAATACTAAATTAATAGGGAAATAAATTGATAAAGATATGAAAAATTATCGAAAAATACAATTCATTATAAAAAGTGATTTTGAAGGTAATATGCAAGTTTGATAATAATTTTGAGGAAAAATTGGGTATCAACACCGATTTGTGGAGGGATTTTCATTCATTGCAGCTCCTCTGACTAGATTGACTTAGAATAATTCCCTATTTCGATGGTCTGACGAGTGTGAGACAAGCTTTCAGACAGCATTGACTTCAACACCAGTTATAGTATTACCTTTCGGTTCGGGGATGTATACAGTTTATTGCGACGCTTCGCGCGTTGGTTTGGGGTGTGTTGATGCAAGAGGGGCGAGTTATTGTGTATGCTTCACGTCAGCTGAAGGTTCATGAGAAAAATTATCATGTGCACGATTTGGAGTTGGTGGAGATTGTTCATGCTATTAAGATTTGGAGACACTACTTGTATGGGGTGTCTTGTGAGGTTTATACAGACCACCGCAGCTTGCAACACTTGTTCAAGCAGAGGGATCTCAATTTGAGGCAGCGTAGGTGGCTGGAGTTGCTAAAGGATTATGATATCACCATTATTTATCATCCGATCAAGGCAAATGTGGTAGAAAATGCATTAAGAAGGAAGGCATAGAGTATGGGTAGCTTGGCTAATATTTCAGCGGAGGAGATACCTCTAGCTTTGGACATTCAGTCCTTGGCTAATCCCTTGGTGAGGTTGGACTTTTCATAGCCCCGCCGAGTTCTTGCACGTGTGGTTGCTCAGTCTTCTTTATTGGGGGAGACCAAGACTCGGCAGCTTGATGATCCGCGCTTGGCATAGCTACGGGAGACCGTGGTACATGGTGGTGCTAAGGAGGTGTCTATTGGCGAGGATAGAGTTCTGAGACTTCAGGGTCGCTTATGTGTCCCTAATGTTGATGGCCTGAGGGAGAGGATTCTAGAGGAGGCTCACAGTTCATGGTATTCTATTCATCGTGGTGCTACAAAGATGTATCGTGACTTGAAGTAGCGTTTCTGGTGGAGGCGGATGAAGAAAGACATAGTGGAGTATGTGGCTAGATGTCTAAATTGCCAGCACGTTAAGTATGAGCACCAGAGACCAGGAGGCCTACTTCAGCAAATGCATATACCTGAGTGGAAATAGGAGCGCATCACTATGGACATGGTAGTTGGGTTACCTCGGACTTTACGAAAGGTTGATGCGGTTTGGGTCATTGTAGACAGGTTGACCAAGTCGGCGCATTTCATTCCAGTAGCTACTACTTATACTTCGGAGAGGTTGGCCTAGATCTACATGCGGGAGATAGTTCGGTTGCACGCTTTCCCTGTGTCCATTATATCAGACCGAGGTCTTCAGTTCACTTCGCACTTCTGGAGAGCATTGCAGAATGAGTTAGGCACCCGAGTAGAGCTCATCACAGCATTTCACCCTCAGACTGATGGGCAGTCGGAGCGGACAGTTCAGATACTGAAGGACATGCTCAGGGCATGTGTGATCGACTTTGGAGGTAAGTGCGACCAGTTCTTGCCTTTGACAGAGTTTGCTTATAACAATAGTTATCAGTCCAGCATTGAGATGGCTCCATTTGAGGCCTTGTATGGTCGGCGATGTCGTTCTCCCATCGGATGGTTTGATCCTTGCGAGGCTAAGTTATATGGCACCGACCCGGTGAAGGATGCTTTGGAGAAAGTGAAGTTCATTCAAGAGAGGCTTTGCACCGCGCAGTCTAGGCAAAAGAGTTACGCGGATCAGAAGGCGCGCGATGTATCATTTATGGAGGGAGAGAAGGTTCTGTTGAAAGTCTCGCCGATGAAGGGTATTATGAGGTTTGGGAAGAATGGAAATTTGAGCCCAAGGTTTATAGGTCTGTTCGAGGTGTTGAAGTGAGTTGGAGAGGTTGCTTATGAGCTTGCCTTACCTCCTAGTTTATCAGGAGTTCATCCGGTCTTTCATGCGTCCATGCTCCGGAGATACCACGCCGACTTCTCTCACGTGATAGATTTCATCACCATTTAGTTAGATGAGAAGTTGGACTACGAGGAGGAGCCAATTGCTATTATTGACAGACATGATCGCTAGTTGAGGTCCAAGAGAGTTTCCGCCGTAAAGGTCCAGTGGAGGGGCCAACCAGTCGAGGAGGCAACTTGGGAGTCCGAGAAGTACATGCGGAGAAGATATCCACACCTATTCAGCATTTCAGATATGATTCTAGACCCGTTTGAGGACGAACGTTTGTATAATAGGTGGAGAATGTAATGACCCAACCGATCGTTTTGCGTTATATGACCCTGTGCCCCTAAAAGAGACTTCCCGTAGTTCTTTTACTAAATTATGACTTGTGGGGATATGGAATGGTATAGGAACACTTGGTTCCTTAAGGTTAGCCTTAAAGGCCAAGTTTGACTCCGGTCAACGTTTTTAGTAAACGACCTCGGAATCGAGATTCGATGGGTCCAGTAGGTTCGTATTATGATTTCAAACTTGGGTGTATGTTCGGAACGGGTTTTGGATGACCCGGGAGCGTTTCAGCGCCAAATAGTGAAATTAGAGTTTTCTTAAGTTCAAATTGAGGTTTGGAACGTGTTTTGTGTTATCGAGGTCCAAACAGAATTCCGAGACCGCTAATAGTTCCGTTATGTCATTTATGACTTGCTCGCAAAATTTGGTGTCATTCCGAGTAGTATAGGTAGGTTCGGCTCATTGTTAGCGGATTCTAGAACTTGAAGTTCTTAAGTTTGTTCCAATAGGTTTTGGGTTGTGATTTTTAGATTTAGCGTTGTTTCAGACGTTCCGAAGGCTCGAGCGAGTCTGTATTACGATTTAGGACTTGTTGGTGTAATTGGACGGGATCTCGCGTGGGCTCAGATGCCATTCGGACATCGAGCGAGGCAAAGAACAAGCAGCAAATGATTGTTGGTGCACCAGATCCGATGTGACCGCACCTACTGTGGCCTAGCCGGATGTGCGAGACCACTTCTGCGGTCCCCTGCCTCACAGGTGCGGCCCCAGGTGTGGTTGCCTATTTCCGCTGGTGCGGATCCCTTTTCGCAGAAGCGGAGCCGCATGTGCGATCCTCGAGCCGCATGTGCGAAAAGCCTGTAGGCAGTGAGGTTCTTTTAAAACACGGGACTTATCCATTTTTCACCATTTCTTTTCCACCATTGACAATTTTTAGAGCATGCAAAGGGGATAAACGACCTAGCTACCGTAAGGTAAGTAATTTCTACCCTAAACATAGTTGAATACTTAAATTCTTAGGTAGATTAACACATTAATTAGTAAAAATCATGGGTTAGAGTAGAAACCTAGGTTTTATGAAAAATGAGAGAATTACCAACGAATGTGTTATGAAATCATACAAAAACTATGTAATGTTGATCCTTAGGCTATGGGTGAGTGTTTCCTTCGAAAATTTCCGGAATTCGAGCATGTGGGTTCGGGAGTGTATTTTGGGATTTTTCAATTTATGATGAAATAATCGTTTAATTAGAGGAATTTCATACATTCGTGTATAAATTAATTTATTTATGCAATATTTGATTAGTTTCGAGTCCTTGGAAGACGAACTTGGAGTTTCGGGCGAGTTCTTGATCGAGAAGGTCGACTTGACACGAGGTGAGTCTCCTTTCTAATCTTGTAATATGGAATTGTCCCCATAGGTAAATATAAATGATTGCATGTCTTTAATTGCGGGGGCTACACACGCACGAAGTGACGAGAGTCCCTGCGTAGCTACTATTATGTTATGTCAGGTAGTTTTAGGATTCACAAGCATGCTTTATGTGCCGTATCTATAATCTTAGACTGCCTAATATCATTGAACTATTAAATGAATATCTAGGAGGTTACATTCTGAAATTATTATTATTATTGAATCCTTTTCCTGTTAGTATATCTTTTACTGAATTCTTGATATCTTGTTAATTATGTGTATGTATACGGGTACCCGCGTCGCACGTATGATTCGCGAGCGGGGTAGCCCTATTAGGTAATTTATATGCAAGGGAACTTGACACGTAAATATAGTTGTAAATGTTATGTGATGCTCCTGCCTTCATTATTATTCACGACTGATATTCATGCTTATCCTTACATTTAAACTATATTATTTGGACCCTAGTAAGTATCACGTCGACTTCTCGTCACTACTTCTTCGAGATTAGACGGGATACTCACTGGGTACATACTATTTATGTACTCATGCTATGCTTCTGTACTTAATTGTACAGGTTCTGAGGCAGGTGCATCTGGGTATCGGTCTGGAGCTCGTCCTTGACTTATATCTCGTTCAGAATTCTCAGTGAGCTTCTTTCCCTGATGACTTCCAGCGGCGCTTTGGAGTTTTCTTTCTTTTTATTATGGCTTCTTAATTTTCCTCGGACAGTAGGGCAAATATTATTCTTTTGGATTCTCATTTATACTAGATGCCTGTAAACTTGTGACACTAGTTTCTGGCACACACGTAGTAGACATGTATATTTTTTGACTGTAAATATAAATTATGACTTTTATGTCTATTCTTCTTTAAAAATGGCCTAAGTTGTCTGTTTCAGTTAGTGTCTCAAATTTGAATTTAGTAAGTGACGAAAAATGTTTTTGGTAAATTAAATGAAACTCACTAGTAACCAATGTTGGCTTGCCTGACACAGTGTTGGGCGCCATCGCGACCTGATTTAGGATTTGGGTCGTGACACCACCAATCCAATGTGTCCACCAATAAGGCAAAACTCAAGAAGTTTGAGCTAGACATGAGTCAAAAAATCAAGGAAGAAGTCACCAAGCAATTCAAAGCTAAGGTCCTCAGGGTAGTTGAATATCCAACTTGGTTGGCCAATATCGTGCTGGTTCCGAAGAAAGACGGGAAGGTCAGAGTGTGTGTCGACTATCGAGATTTAAATAGAGCAAGTCCCAAATATGATTTCCCACTACCAAATATACACATACTGATCGAAAATTGCGCCAAGCATGAACTCTAATCCTTTGTTGATTGCTTCGCGAGTCATCATCAGATTTGGAAGGATGAAGAAGATGCAGAGAAAACAACTTTCATCACCCCGTGGGGAGTGTATTGTTGAAAATAGATGTTGTTTGGTTTAAAGAATGCTGAGTCCACCTATATGAGCGCCATGACAACTATTTTACATGAAATGATACACAAGGAGATAAAGGTATACGTGGATGACATCATCATCAAATCCAAGAAGGCTGCAGATCACATAACAGATTTGAGAAAGTTCTTTGACCGGCTTCGGAGGTACAATCTGAAACTGAATCTCGCCAAATGTGCCTTTGGAGTTCCCGCCAGAAAATTATTAGGGTTCATCGTCAGCCGCCGAGGAATTGAGTTAGACCCATCAAAGGTCAAGGCTATCAAGGACTTACCACCGCTAAAGAACAAGAAGGACGTGATGAGTTTGTTGGGACGTCTCAACTATATCAGCCGCTTCATAGCACAATCAACTGTAATATGTGAGCCGATTTTCAAAATGCTTAAGAAGGATGTCGCAACCAGCTGGACTGAAGATTGCAAATTTGTTTTGACAAAATCAAAGAATACTTGTCCACACCACCAGTTCTAGTCCCGCCAGAGCCTGGTAGACCGCTGCTACTCTACCTCTCCGTACTAGATAGGGCTTTCGATTGTGTCTTGGTACAACATGATGAGACGGGAAGAAAAGAACAAGCCATATATTATCTGAGTAAGAAGTTCACACCCTACGAAGCACGATACTCTGTGCTGGAACGCACTTGCTATGCTCTGACATGGATAGCCCAGAAATTAAGGCACTACTTCTGTGCTTATACCACATATCTCATATCAAGGATGGATCCTTTGAAGTACATCTTCAAGATGCCTATGCCTACATGAAAGCTGGACGAATGGCAAATATTCTTGAGCAAATTTGACATCATCTATGTGACTCAGAAGGCAGTCAAGGGACATGCACTAGCAGATCATCTTGCGAAAAATCCTGTAGGAGTTGAATACGAACCCTTGAAAACATATTTTCCTGATGAAGAAGTGTCATTCGTAGGAGAAGATATTGATGAAGCCTACGACAGGTGGAGAATGATCTTCGACAGAGCTGCAAATTTCAAAGGAGTCGGTATTGGAGCCGTTTTGGTGTCAGAAACCGGTCAACATTACCCGGTGTCTGCAAAAATCATATTTCCATGCACCAATAATATGGCGGAATATGAAGCTTGCATATTAAGGCTCAATTTGGTTGTCGACGTGAATATCAAATAATTGCTGGTGATTGGTGACTCAAACCTGCTAGTACACCAGGTACAAGAAGAATGGGCTACAAAGTATACCAAGATATTACCATATATGCATCACATACAATAGATGATGAAGAGATTCACGAAGATAGAGTTCCGGCATGTCCCCAGAATCTAGAATGAGTTTGCAGATGCACTGGCCACCTTGTCCTCCATGATACAACACCCGGACAAGAATTTTTTCGATCCCATTCCGGAAAGAAACCATAATCAAGTGGCTTACTGTGCTCATGCTGAAGAAGAAACATATGGATACCCATTCATATATCCAATTATTTCAAACATAACCGACCGCATTCAATTACTCATGCCCATCTGATACCCATTCATATATCCATAACCATTCTAATTTCCAATTCCTATCTAGAATATTTTGTCCGTTCTTACAACAACCCCATCAATTTATTCAACTGTTGGAACCAGAAATATACATGGCCTGATTCCTGTAAAACCAGGGATATGTAGGCAGCTCAGAATCTAGGGTTCGTCCTCTACGTTTTTCATACACCCCATTCGGTCAAAATCGGTCATCATTTCTTTACCCGACAACTCTTTCATCCTTTCCGAGTAAAGAGGGGTAGCTGTTGATACCCAATTTTTCCCTCATATTTCTCAAATATATATATACTTTCAAAATAGTACATATGTATCATCATTTGATTTACATGCATATACAAGTATTTTTCATAATTTTCCATAATTTTTAAAAGGTTTAAATCAATTTATTTCTTCATGTTATTATATAAATATCTATTAATTACCTTACAAATTAATTTTATGATGATTTATAATCTATACTCTTCATATACACCCATATTAGGTTTTAAATAGTTTTAGTACATTTGTTATAATTACATTTGTATTTTTAAGGCTAAATTGCACATTTTGCAATTATAGCCCATATGTACTTATAATTACATTATTTATGAAAAAAAATAATCTTTTATTTTTTTATAATGTTAAATAATTGTTTTTAATCCTTTTTATGCACAAAGGATATTTTTATCATTTATTTATTATTTTTATAAATTATTTATTTGATAAAATTGGGTATCTAAAATCTGGCCCTAATTTCTCAATTAATTTCGGACATAAAACTACGCAAACATAGCCCAATCACCCCAAGCCCAACAACATTAGCCCAATCCCTTACCCATTTAATTAAAATCTGACCCAACCCCTGCTTATATCCCAGAAATTGATAAAAAACGATCAACGACTCATAAACGACCCCTCATTTTCCTTATATCACCCATCTCCCAAACCCTAACCCCATTTCGCCTGATCTGCCGCCTCTCTACTCCCTTCCCTCTGAAGAACCCTAAGCTTGCCGCCTCACCAAAATCATCTCCTAATCCAGTTCATAATGGGATTATCTTCCCATTTACTTACCATTTAGACATATTTCCTTTATTTAGTGATTCTTTACGGAATAACTTAGTACTTGTTTAAACATGGCAAGTACTCGACTTTGATTCTGTCCTAATCAATCTTCATCTCTTGAATCTGGATGACATTAAGTCCACACACATTATTTTACACCGTGTGAGTCTGATTTGTTCGTATCTTGATGATTCATACTTAACCCTAAGGTTAGAGTTTACAAATCCTCTTTGATTCGAACCAAATTGGTTCAAGATTTGATTTTAAGTATTATCTCGTCATTATTCACCCTATTATGTGAGAATCTTCCTATTTTTGTCGATTTCTTTTACTTACCCTAAATTAGGGTTTCAGACCCTTTTTATTTGATCCAAATTTGGTTCGATCTTGTATTTTGTGAATAATATTCATGCCTATGTTCATTTTATAATATGTGATTCTTTGCCTTTATTTTCTGCCGATTTTGTGTAGTTTACCTAAAAACTAGGGTTTCAAATTATTTCTTACTTATTGATTGTTTGAATTAATTATTTTCTATTTTTGTATGTTCAGTTCCTACACTATTTAAACCCCTCCCACTCCCCTTTGATTAAGTTCGAAAATTTTCTTAAGAACACTACATAAACTAAGGTTGTGCGTTCCTCATTCTTGAATAAAGTTTGTTCTATATTTTTTTATTCCTGGACGGCTGAAAGCCAAGACATGAAATTGCTAAGTTCTTGCTTTGTTTGGCGATACTCACAATATTGTTGGATTTCCTTCTTCCTTGCTTCACCTTAACTGGTGAGTTATAATACCTCTACCATTTCATTCTGATTATTTGTGTAATGTGCTACTTTAATTAGACTATGTTATCCTAAATGCTATTACACTTGTAGTTCGAGACATGCTTAAACTTACTTCGCGTCGATTAGTTAGATTGTGCTTGAACTCTATGTCATTGATAACTATCTCTTGAAGTTAAGTTTATTATGAACCTTCTTGTAAACATGATCTCATACCTTTTTTCTGTGGACTAGTTAACCATGTATATGTGTATACATTAATAGGATCACAAGTCTGTGTCACAACCCAAAATTCAAACATGGTCGTGATGGCGCGTATCGTGTTACTAGGCAAGCCTACTTTCCAAAATATTACTATTGATTGATTTTAAGAATTTAATAAAATAATATCAACATTTAAATTTTTCATAAACTAAATCAACACTAAATATAATTAATTTAAAAATACGGAAGCTAGCCCCAAACATCAGGGTGTCACTAAGTCACGAGCGTCTAAAACTAAGAACAAAGATCTATAATTGTCTAACTGTAAATACTGTCCAAAGTAATTAAATGATAAAATGAGTAACAAGGCACTGCGGATGCTAGCAGCTACCTTGCAGTCTCCAAAGATAGTCGGCCTGAACTCAACAATCTCCACGCTCTAACCCACCTGGATCTGCACATAAAGTGCAGGGTGTAGTATGAGTACAAACGACTTAGTAATAACAGAAATAACTAAGGAACTAAGCAGTAGTGACGAGCTAAGCAAAATAGTCTAATTATTTATTTTCACAATTTATCAATAGCATGAATAAATAGGTAAATCCTATAACTCAGTAAATGCTACAAAGCGGTTAGCAGGTAAAAACAAAATGTAGCAACAACAAAAGTAAATGCAACCTCACTGAAACGTCGCTCCATCACTCAACAGTCGCACTCAGCACTTAACACTCAGCACTCTCAACACTCTGCGCTCACTGGGGGTGTGTAAAGACTCCGGAGGAGCTCCCAAAGCCCAAGCTCTAAGCACAAACAGCTCATGTGACATAATATCAATACTTGGATCCGCACGTTCAGCTCATATGATACGCTGACAACTCACGCGCTATGGTATCAATACCTGAACCCACACGGTCAGCTCACGTGCTACGCGGATAGCTCACGCTCTATGGTATTAACATCCTCACAAAAGCGCTAAGCACGGACAATTCACGTGCCACAATATAAACACTTGGATCCGCACGGTTAGCTCACGTGCTACGCGGACAAATCACGCGCTATGGTATCAATACCTGGACCCGCACGGTCATCTCACGTGCTATACGGAAAGCTCACATGCTATGGTATTAATATCCTCACAACCAGGCCCTCGGCCCACTCATTCATGTACCTCTCCAGCTTATAAATGCACCACAAATAAGGGGACACAACCCACATTAAATATCACGACATATCAGCAACATCGTAGAGACTGAGGTAAACATGTACAATAATTTTCTATGACTGAGTACAAATAATGAGAGCATGAATAAAGCCTAAACATGATCTCTAACATGAAGGCAGACAAGTTCAACAAAAAAAACTACGTAAACACAAATGATGGCCATGAGGCCTCACGGGATGGACCAAGTCTTCATCCCTCGAGGTATACACCCACACGCCCGTCACCTAGCATGGGTATCATCTCCAAACAGTCACACGATGTCAAATTCTCCGAGTTTATCCCCTCAAAGTCAGAGTTAAAACTGTTACTTACCTCAACATCGTAAAATCCTACTCCGATATGCCCTCGTCTCTAGAATCAGTCTCCAAAAGTACCTAATCTAACCATAATCATATTAATACATCAACATAGGCTAACGAATCGAATTCCACAATAAAAACTACAAAATATGCCAAAAATCCGAAATCGACCAAAACCCGGCCCTCGAGCCCATGTCTCGAAACTAGTCAACAATGGCAGAATAAAAATCTTCGTCTTCTCACGAGTCTAACCATATAAAATTTATCAAAATCGGACTCTGTTTGGTCCCTCAAATCCCTACCTAAAATTCTCCAAAACTCAAGCCTAACTTCCTCAATTTCACTTTGAAATGATCAATCAAATCCCAAAAACGAAGATGGATTTATGAAATATAACCAAAACTGAGTAGATAACACTTACCCCAATCCCTATGGTGAAAATGTCCTCCAAATTCGCCCAAATCCGAGCTCCCCAACTTAAAATATGACCGAATGAACAAACCCTAGTTATATATATTTTTTTGCAAGTTATTCGGCCTCGTTTCTCAGGCCAAACGATCTCAAAACTCGCTTCTTATGCCTCCAATGGATTCCTTGTGAAATTCTAGTCAAATTAGGCTTTTGAATCACTCAATTTGACCTTATAATGAATGAGATATGTAGGTTTTAATATTTGCAAATAGTGCAGATTTTTAAATACGCCGTCAGTGGCAATTTCGTATTAATCTAAAAAAATTGGCAACCTTAGTAAAATGACCATAAAATTCTCATACGATGTCCAAAATCGATGATTCTTTTTGTTACGGTCCCGTAATTACAATATGGATCTAATACTTTATTCAGAACAGAAATCGGAGCTCATTTGTTCAATATGATATCATTTATGTTTGTAAAACGACGTCGAAACATAAGAAAAATGAGCGCAACACAACCCAAACCTATCTGAAACTCACCCGAAGCCCTCGGAACCTCAACCAATAATTCAAACAAGTCATATATCACTACCCGAACTTAGTCGAACCTCCAGAACACTCAAGACAACACCAAAACACCAACTCAACCTCAAATTCAAGCCTGAGAACTTCTAAACTTCCACAATTCGCCAACTACGTCGAAACCTATTAAACCACGTCTGAATGACCTCAAATTTTGCACACAAGTCCTAATATATCATACGGAGCTACTCGTGTCCCCAAACTACCGAGCGAAATACAAATGCTCAAAATGATCGATCGGGTCGTTAAAGTCTGTTTGTTGAATTTGCAATAATGTGTCTTGTTTGATCTTTTTATCATACCTTGACCGCCCGAATTAGTTCCTAACATGCCATGATCTGTTGTTAATTAATTTCTTCTTATGACACTAGTTTCTACACTTAGTCTAATATGGATCCTCTGCTATCACTATAAATCTGCTTTATAACTTGTCTTGTTAGCATGTGACTGAATTTATTTCCTAAAACTTGATTAAGTCTGCCTAGGTTCAAGCATGTCTGCTATTTGTTTGTATATGTTCAATATGTGTTCTGTCCTTTAGTGGTTCCCCTAATTCCATTCTATTCCTTTACTATCTGGTCCTTCTGAATTCTTATCCTTAGCTGGCTGAAAGCCAAGGCTATTTAGGTTCTGTCATTTGGCCTCCATAGTGTAAGCATTGCTCAGGGTTCATGTGATACCCTTATGAACTTTGACACACTAGGACCTGGTCCCTAGTCTTTACCCTGAGTTGTTTCTGATCATCTTCCCTAGTGTGAGCACTGCCCTGGGTTCTTGAAGCCCTTGGAAACTCTGACACACTAGGGACTTGGGTTCTGTATGCTCAACCTTGATATATGTTCAATGAGTGAATCACTCAACAACTGGTTATTTCGTATCTATGAGCATGAATTTTGGAGATGTACTGAATTGAATGTCTGTTCTGTCCTGGTGTATTTGAGCCTGTTGTAGGCTCCCTATAGTTATATCTATTCTGTAATTTACTACATTCAATTATGGTCTGTAATAATTATTTGTAATAATAATTCTGGGGTGTTAGTGAGATTAGTAAGGGGTTCTTATCTTTCACTTGCAACAAAGTTGGGTAAAAATCCTGCCTATAGGTTTGATACTGTGTTGTTAAATGTTGTGTGTTAGAATCATGTCTATAGGTATTTTGTCATTATATACTGGTAGCCCTACCTACAGGTTCAATGTTTGGTTCAATTATGTTCTGTTAGAGACCGTGCTTATAGGAAATTGTGTGATTCAATATGTGTGCAAAATCCTGTTTACATACTGTTCTGTTCACAATTTATAGAAATCATGCCTATAGGATCTAAAACTGGATCAAATTGTAGAAAGCATGCCTATAGGTTTAAATAAATCTGATTATCATTTTTGCCCGTTGATTTAGGAGTTTTTCTTTACACTGTGTTGTTGCCCTCATTAGAAAATATGCCTATAGGACTAAAACAAGTAATTCTGGATATGTTTATGTGATTGCCACTACTTATTATCGCAAAACACCTAGACATAATGTTAGTAGGTTTAATCTCATTATGCTAAAATCAGTAGGCAAATTTACATAAGTCCTGGTAATCGTATTAAAAAACTGGCTTTAAGCGCGTACATGTCTGATTAGTCGTTCAGTGTCACATAGAGATCCTGCCTATAGGTTTCTGTAAATTAGTTAAAATCTTTCAGTGTTAACCAGTTTGGCGTGCATTTGATGTCTAAATGCGGAGGCTAAATTGAGCCCATACTTGCTTATATTTTAAAGTCCTAAACTTATTTTTGTATGTCGCTTAGCATTTTCTCCTTTTGAGCAGCCTAAGTCAAGGTCTAGAACCACCCTGAAATAGAGGTCCAAATACCTCCTGGACCATAGGCATGGGATGGGTAGTGCACGCATAGGGTACGACTTAGAATAGAATAGAGCGCTTTAGGTAAACAACTTAACGATAGTAATCGGGTAGCAGGAGATGATAGTCTGTGCCCGCTAAATAATATGAGTAATACCCCGTCTTGAGGGAGTTACAAAGTATTATTTATGCTGCACAGGGTGACTCCCCCATTTCTGTTTAAAGTAATTCATTTATTTGTCCAATTTGTTTCCCTTCTCTTAGACTAATTCATATAATTCGAGTTCGACCGGGACCCACCATTGTGGAGCTCGAGGAGTACCTAACACCTTCTCCTCAAGGTAATTTGAGCCCTTACCCGATCTTTGGTGGCACAAACTAGTAAACCCGAGTCATTTGCAAATAGGTGCCCTAACACATGTTAACTCGTTAGGTGACAACTCTCTCTTTTAATACCTTTCCTTTAAAAGAGTTGTCACGTGTCGAAACCCGATTTCGCGAGAAAAAGGGCGCGGCAAGCTATAATTTAAATTCAAGATACATTGGTCCAAATAAAGGAATTTTTACATTCCTATACACTATTTAAAACTTTACTACCCCCCATACTCAAGTTTTAATTCAATTACATAGTCATATACAATTTACTAATTTTAGGAATTTATTGAGAATAAATTAACTCTTATAATCACTCTAACATACATATCCCACTCCCCCCACGTTTCTCTCTCCATACCCCTCATGTTTCTTCAATATCTCTCTCCATTAACGCCCGTTTTCACCCTTCTTCTAAAATCCCTCTAGATTTTTACGGAATCCAGATCTGAATCCTCTACCAAAATTATAGTTGCTTAAATTTTTCCTTAACTTTCAATGAAGAAGAAACCACTTTCGAAGATTAGCCCTGAATAACCTAAAGTAGGTGATAGAGTTTCCACCATTGACAACCATTAATAAGCTTTGAAGCTTTGAAATCAAATTTGGATTTTCAAAATTCATTATTTGTTTGGATTGGGTGTTGTTGCAAATAATTGTGAATATTGTTTGGAGTTTAAATCTCAATTTTGAGGGTGTTTTGATGAATATTAGACTTGTTTTTGGCTGAATTTCATATTGAGACTCACTGAAGAAAAAGAAAAAGAAGAAGAAGAAGAAGACATGACATACAATATACTTACGAAATTGTAGTAAAGTTATAGTAAAATTGTAGGTAAATTGTATTATGTTGTAGTAATATATATTTTTTTATTTGAATATTGTATGAAAGTTGAAAAATAGTTGTATTATGTATGAATCGTTGTATAAAATTTTTATTTAAGTTATCAATACTACTTTTTTTTTTTACATAAAGTTGTTGATATGTATCAAAGTTGTATTAAGAGAGTAAGTTTTGATTGGAATTTTAGAGAGGAAGAAGCACACACCACACACAAAATATATACAAATCAGATACAAAATATACAAAAGATATATTGTATTTAAGTTGTATAATATTGTAGTTATATTTAACTGTTATGAAAGTTGTAGATAAATTGTAGATTAGTTGTAAATAAGTGTATACAGTATAGTTAGTTGTAATTTAGTTTTACAAAATCAAATGCAATGTGACTAATTCAATATTACATTCCAAGTCGTAATTGACTATAATTTCATTGAGGGTAAAATTTGATTATGTAATTTTACCAAATAATTTGTGACTATTGTTGTCCAAAATGTCAGTACGTTCATAATGTGTCATGGCAATTCTCGGTACTTGTTCCGAGTACAGATCTAAGTGATGTTGTTGAAACCCCCAGATCTAGTAGGTTTTTTGTAAGATCAGCAACATACGTCTACTTCTCCTAATAAAATTAGGCCAAAGGAAAAAGAAGTTGGGCATGAATTTCTAGTTGTTAATTCCAGTGACAATGAGGATGTTGAATGTTTGTGAGATCATGTCGAATGAGGATGAACTCGGCAAACGTATGGAGATAATTAATGAGGAAGGCAGACTTATGTGCACACAAAAAGAATGCATCAATTAAAATGCCTTCTTCAGATTGCAAATATGGCACAACTAGGTGATTGAGTGGATGACATTATGGACTATCTTAGTCCAAATTCTTACGATGTATTGTTGACTAATGATCCAGTTGAGGCTACCAATGATAAGGAGATATAACTGAATATACGTCATAGAATTAGGAAAAGTAGAGAAGAGAAAAAAGGAAAATGGTGTAATTAAATCCTATTATTTAAGGTATCAATATTGGATTGTACGTAAATCGTAAACAAACTACAACTACGGCGTGTAATATACAAATCTAGGAAAATGTTAGTAAATAAGTTTCAATTTTTGTATAGGAACGAAAAAATACCCCAAACAAATATTATGGAATAATATAATTGAATTAGTTATATAAATCCATTATATAGGGATTAAAAAAAAAGTCTTAATCCATTGGGCTAGCCCATTTAATTTGGTTAAAGTGATGAGCTCACTTTATTATGCCCAAGATATCATCTTCCTAGAGGCCCAGTTTGGTGTCACGTGTCAAATGATGTGGCACACCAAGTTAAACTAAAGAGCCAATATAATCGTGCCACGTGTCAAAATGACAAGGCATCCCAAGCCAAATCAAAAGGCCAATGAAACCGCGTCACATGTGCAAATGACATTTTCTTGCCAATCAAATGCGGCCATGTCACACTTTAATTTAATTGGTCGCAAAGAGTTTGTTCCCATCATATCTCCTCCCTTCCACAACTATAAATAGAGGTCTTCATAACCCGAAAAAGGTACCAGAATTTATAACAAGAAGCAAGAAAGAGCTTGTGGATCAAACGCTGCAAATTCTACCGCATGTTTCAAGCTTCAAGCAATCAAGTTCAAGTTCAAGAACGAAGAACAAATCAAAATTAAAGGAGTACGAGCTCAGATCAAAGTTCGTGCTAGCTGAATTCAAGATCATCGTTCGTGGAAACAACCACATATTCAAGATCAAGCTCAAGGGTCCTTGAATTTATTTACTATTGAAAAGAAGAATTAGAGGATTCATAGAGATTGTACACTCAAATTATTTGAAATCAAATACTACGACTGTTGTAATATTTTCGGTCTTGATTTTAATTTATCGACACAATTTATTGTCTACAATAATGTTAGAGTTAATTAAATGCAGGACAAAATCAATCACCAATTTAAATAATTATAAAATGAAAAGAGAAACTCTAATTGACAGTGTCATGGTTGGAGTTTTTAACCGAGATAAAGTTGGTTAATACTAGAATTTCTCACTTTATTCGTAAGAGGAATTAAGTATATCAAAAAATGCTGAGTTTTTGTATATTTGGATTTGTAACTTATATTTCAATCGAGTGTTGGTAGAATGATTAAATACGTAAGAGCTTTAAGTCGTATGCACCAATATTTAACTGTGGCTGAATATATAGACATCCCCTTAAACTTGCACGAATGTTTCACTTAGACACTTATACTAAAGTTTGTTCCTATTGAGTTCTTGATCTCTACCAAAAATGTGCCAATTGAACACAAATTTGACAACTCTAAACAAATCAGGGTGCGTGAATTTCACTCTTCATCGACATGGCAGATCAAACCAATAAAAAACTGACACGTATGCAAAGAAATAAAAAGGGTCTAAGTCAGAAATAAAAAAAAGCGACATTGACGGACGATAACGAAAACAACAAGGCCGGCCGGAATCTTTTGACAAAAGGTTGAGTGCTGCCTTACTCTAGAAAAGAAGAATCCTCTCTCATTTGGGTACTTCCTTGCACATCTCTCTCTCCCTCTCTAGTTTCTATTTTTAAGTATGCCATATTATGAAGATTTGGGAAATGGCATAAGAAAATGGAGAATAATTGGGAGGAGCATGTGGCTAGTTTCTGCTGGATTTGTTAAAAATAGCTTTGATAATTTGTATGAGTCCACCAAACTGTAGAGATACATGGTCTTCTACTAGTTCCTACAGACAAGTACACTAAGAAAGCAAGTAAAAGAGACAGGGGATTTTTACGTGGAAAAATCCCACTCAAGAGGACAAAAACCACGACCTACACTTGTAGGGTTTCAACTTCACTAACTTGTAATCTAAACTATTACAAGTCACTTTGTAATAAACTTCTTACAAAGACTTTAATACACTAACTTGTAATCACTATTACAAGCCACTTTGTCACTCTCTAATTACAAAGACTTTAACTTATGACTAACCCTAGTCACAACACAAACACGGATGGTTTAAGGTTGAGAGATTCCTAACACGGTACTTCTACAAAAGCAAGTAGAATACAATGAAATACAAAATGCAAGATTACAACTGAACTAAAGACACTAACGACACAATGTGAAACTGGTCGGTCTTAGTGGAGTTGTCTTCTTGCTCTTGATACACTTGAGTCTTCAATGCTAGAGCCCTCTTGAATGCTTGAAAGAATGTTCTTAGTAAATGCTCAAGTGAATGTCTTGTTTGTCTTCAAATAAGATATTAAAAGTCTTAGGACATTACAGGAGGGATGTCCCATATCTTTAAAGTACACTTCACAACAAATGGGAAGTGATTGTTGCAATGTTACTGCACTGTGGCGTGTACAGTTGCAGGAAGTAACTTTTCTGTCACAACTTTTACAGTTATAGAGTTGACTTGTACTTTTGTCTGGGAGACTGTCAAGGGATCCGGTCCCTCAGTTGTTCCTTATAAGTTCAACAATACACTGTCCATAATTCCTTGAGTTAACACTGACTGGTTGTGTTGGCTACATGTCACTTTCTACATCTGGTTCTTCATATAAAAGTTTGTTAGATCATCAAAACAGAATACAGCCCATCAATTCCCCCCTTTATGATGATGACAAACTTTTATAATTGGGGAGCAGTTATATATACTAACATAAGCAGATACATAACAAATGAGAGACCAAATTCCCAAAGAGTTCCCCTTGTCTGTGTGCTTCCCCCTAAATCCCTGCCATCAACTTTCAGAATTTTCCCAATTATTCCCTAAACTTCCCCCTTTTGGCATCATAAAAAGGCATAAAGAGTGAGAAAGCATAAAGAAGTCCAACAAAGCTAACTCGTGCCCCTTATGTGCATGCAACATGATAGAAAACAGAATAAAAAGGCAGAAAGGCATTAATGAGAACATAAAAAGACTGATATTCATTCATTAAAAACTTTAAAACAGAGAGAAGTCTTTTCTTGGAAGAGCAAAAGACTTCATTTGGATTTTCCAACAGGATCAGCCATGTGTTATCCAATCCCAATCAAAAAAAAAGAAGCAAAAACACTGTTAACCACATCACATTATAGATAGACTAAGAGAAGACAAAGCCTAAGGGGCACTAGAGGAGGAAGGCTTGGAGAAGGAGGCAGTGAGGGTCCGGAGAACCAGATCCATGCGAGCATTGGTAGAGGACTGTTCCTCGAGTAGTTTCTCCTTTAGGTTCTCAACCTGTTGCCGCAACTCACAATTCTCCTTGGTTAAACGGGCAATTTCTTCATTTGAGGAGCTACCAGAACTCGGTCCCTCATCAGCTTGACTTGACTTAACCTCCAGAATGGAAATCTGAGCCTTCAATCGCTTAATCACATCATTGGCAGCATTCAAAGCATTGATTAGCTGAGAAATGGTAGAAGTGTTGCCCCCAGCCTTCTCAAAACACTCACATTCCTCAAGGGTTGTCTTTGAAAAGCTTTTCTTGCGGGTCCATACTCGGGGATTCTTGACTGGCACCTTGAAATGTTCAAAGACCCGAGTACGTAGAAAACCATATGGGAGACCGTGATTCCCATCCTTGACCTTTACAAACTTCTCCATATGATTGATCATGAGAGAATGTAGGTTGACTGGCTTGAACTAGTCAAGGGGTTCCATTATGATCAGATCAGCTCTGGAGGCAACGGAACGCCTCTCAGCGCGAGAAAGAAGGACTTTATTTACCAGCTCAAAAAGAAGTTGATAAAGAGGTAGCATGGCCTTCTTGTGAACCCGTTCCCCCTGCTGGACTATCCCTGACTTAACGATGGCTCACCTAAAATTTCCCTCACAAGCATACTTCTCTGGATCCACTAAAGACAACCCTCTTGATGGAACATTCAGGACTGTCCCCAGAGCTGCATCATCAAAAACAATATCGACACCCTCCGCCAACACACAAACATGACCCTCAGCATGAGTGAAGAGGGTTGCATAGAACTTCTGCATAACATCCTCATGAACCTTGGGCCCACTCACACTAAACAAATTCTCCCACTTCTGGAATTAAACCATAGCCATGAGTTGACTCATTCCATCCATTTCAAGAATCTCAGGGTCAAACATGCGACCCCACAGCACTCTTTGATTGTGTACATTCTCCTGGCACTTCCCATTATTGCTTGGTATAGTTGTCATAGAACCAGGTCCTCCCACAGTTTCCAGCTCCCTTTTTTGTTTACTCGTCACCTTCACAGACTTCCCTTTGACACTTGCTTCAGTCACTGTTTTCTTATCACTTGTTTCTCCGACCTCCTAATTCTTAGACTTGTCATCACCTGTTGGGGGTGACAGAGACTTTTTCCTTTCTCGTTTAGCAGACACAGACTTCTTCCTCCCTACTAAGGAACTGGGTTCCTCGGCAGTTTCTTCATCTACTTCAACTACATGGATAACTTTATCCACCACTACTCTCCCTTCTTTCATGAATCTCTTCTTCTTTTGCTTACTACTCTTTTTACTTCTCTCAAGAGCCGAGTCAAAGGCTTCCTTCTTCTGTAACCTAGTAGATGGACTCTTCACAGAGGTTCCTAGAGTACATACACTCTGACGGAGTTTAAAACGATCACGCAGAACCATGTCATCCTCATCATCCTTATTTGTGGGTTCAGAAAATGGAGGAATGGACTCTAGAGGAGGAGTATAGAAGATCTGCTCCTGAGGGGTCTTTGGAAGTGGGGAACCAGGACCCTCACTGGGTTTGTCAGGCACAGATTTATGGTCAGGAGACTCAAACAAGACCATGTTCCCCTCATCCTCTAGGAAAGAAGAAGCTGCTCCCTGAGTGTCAGGAAGAGAAGAAACTCCTTCAGATGGAAAATTCTCAGAGGCGATGGCTATTATGTTTTCAGCCGCCTTCTTTTTTGGAGACTCCATGGGAGTCGAGGAATTTAGGAAGGAGGAGTTAATGTAATGGTCGGGGTCGTCCTCTAAGGCTTCTGAGACCTGAGAAGCTTCAGCAACAAGAGGTTCAGATGAGGATGGAGGTGTAATGGCTGATTCACTCACCAAAGGTTCCTTCGGTGGTTCAGATGAAGAGGGAATAACTGGATGTGTTTCTGTGACTGAAGGTTCTGTGAGGGTTTCCGATTCTGATGGGAGTGAAGAGGGGGTAGGAGTGGAGATGGCGACCTCAGGGAGAGAGGAGCCCTGATCCTCCATTGAGACAATGTTGGAGTCAGAGGTAGGGCAAAGAGAGGAGTCGTTGGTGGCGGCCATTTGTGAGAGTTGTTGAAGCGCTTCAGAGAGAGGGAAAGTACATTTTCAAGAGAAGGAGAGAATGATAGGGAGTAAGTGAGGAGTGGTTAGAGACGAAGGAGTTTTATAGAAGAGATGAAGAATGATGGTGAAGAGGAACAGGTTCCAAAAGGGCGGTAGGCGTTTTGGGGAATAGTGAACGTGCAGAGGGAGTTGAAAGGGTGGAGTGATAGACGTGTTTACTGAAAAGGCGGACGATGTGGCAGCAGTAATTAATGTAGTTGCGCTTTTTTAAAAAAAGGTAAAGAACACACATAACTACTAACCTGGGGTACAGGGACCAGGTCCCGTACCTGTTTTTCTTGAAAAGGTTGCTCAATCCCCTTTTGTTCGACAATGCCATACCTTTAAAGTCTGTAGTCATCATGTGTGTCTACCTACAACGGTATTTATGTGAGTTAGACTTCGTCAGGAAACACTTTAGCGATCTGTACCTGAGTGTGACTTTCATATCCAAGAAAGGGAACCGGGTCCCTACTAAGGTCGCAACAGCCCCAGTGCCATTCTATTTTTCCTCAAAATGTTCCCTGCTCAGTGCCTTGGTAAAAATGTTTGCAATCTGATCTTCAGTGCAGCAAAACCTCATGCAGATGTGCCCCTCTTCAACATTGTCTTTGAGGAAGTGATGTTACACGTCAATATGCTTAGTTCTCTTGTGTTGAACCGGTTCTTTGCCATGTTGAGCGCACTGGTGTTATCACATAGGAGTGGTATGCTGTCAATATACACTCCAAAGTCCTCCAGTTATTGTTTGATCCACAGCAGCTGAGCACAACAGGATGCAACTGCAACATATTCTGCTTTAGCTGTGGACAAAGCCACTGAGTTCTGCTTCCTTTTACCCCAAGAGATTAGGCAAGATCCAAGAAAATGAGCCATCCCTGAAGTACTCTTCCTGTCCACCAGATAACCTGGATAATCAGCGTCATCATAACCAACAAGATTAAAATTATCACCTGAGGGATAATACAGGACCAGGTTCTGTGTGCCTTTGAAATAACGTAGGATCCTTTTGGCAGCCTTTAGATGAGAATCCTTGGGATTTTATTGAAACCTTTCACATAATCCCACACCGAACAAATGTCTGGCTTTTTTGCAGTGAGGTAGAGTAGAGAGCCAATGATTCCCCTGTACATTGTTTGGTTTACAGGAAAACCAGATTAATCCATGTCAAGTTTGGTAGCCACTGCAATGGGTGTATCAATCACCTTTGAATCACCCATGTCAAACCTCTTGAGCAGCTCCTTGATGTATTTATGCTGACTGATACAAGTTCCCTTTGCGGATTGTTTCACTTGAAGACCCAGGAAGAAGTTTAGTTCCCCCATCATTGTCATCTTAAACTCACTGCCAATAAGCATGGAAAATTCCTTACACAGTGAGTCTGTTGTAGCCCCAAAGATAATGTCATCGACGTACACCTGGACGATGAGAAGGTTCCTTCCCCGTTTATTGAGAAATAGGGTGCTGTCAATATTTCCTCGAGTGAACCCGTTATCCAATAGGAACTTGGATAACCTTTCATACCAAGCTCTGGGACCTTGCTTCAAACCATATAATTCTTTGTCCAGTTTGAAGACATACTCTGGATGAGCATGACTTTCAAACCCAGGGGGTTGCTTGACATATACTTCTTCCTTGAGAAACTCATTCAAGAATGCACTTTTCACATCCATTTGGGATAAGGGAAATTCCATATGAGATGCAAAAGCAATAAGAATTCGAATGGCTTCCATACGAGAAACACGTGCAAAGGTTTCATCATAATCAATACTTTCCTCTTTATTGTAACCCTAAACTACAAGCCTTGCTTATTTCTGGTTGTTTTCCCATTTTCATCCAGCTTGTTCCTGAACACCCACTTGGTTCCTATGATGGTCATGTCAAAGGGTCGAGGTACCAGATGCCAAACTTTGTTTCATTCAAACTGATGAAGCTCCTCCTGCATAGCAATGATCCAATCTGCATCCTTCAAAGCTTCCTTGATATGTTTGGGTTCTATTTGGGATAGAAAGGCTGAGAAGGCTAGGAAATTTCTGGTTTTGGATCTGGTTTGGACACCAGAATCAAGGGGAGTGATTATGTTATCAAGAGGATGAGATATTTACAATATGGGACCTGAATTTGATGGATGGAAGAACTTGGTAGATCAGAGGTGTTTTTCTGCACATCTTGTTCTGCTACCTATGGAGTACCTTCCACAGCATCTCCAACTCTTTCTTCAGCTTCTGTAGGAGAGATAGGGGTACCAGGTTCCTCCTGTGAACCAAAGGAGGAGGCTGCATTGCCTTCACTCACCTCCTTGGTTTGACTCATCATGTCAGCTTTTCCATTAGAGACATCAAATATCTCTCCAGGAACCAAGAGTGGTTCATTGTCTTGATCATCACCATTTTTGTCCTTGTTTGAGGAAGGAGACTCATTAAAAAGCACATGAACACTCTCCTCTACACATTGGGTTCTCTTGTTGTACACTTTGTATGCTTTGCTTTGAGAAGAGTATCCCAAAAAGATTCCTTCATCACTTTTGGCATCGAACTTTCCAAGTTGATCCTTCCCATTGTTTAGAACATAGCACTTGCAACCAAAGGCTCTCAGATGGGTTATTTTTGGCTTACTTCCATTTAACAATTCATTAGGGGTCTTGTTCAGGAAGGACTTGATCATGAACCTGTTCACCAAGTAGTTCTTCTGCCCAGAAGTTCTTTGTAATCCCACTATTAATGAGCATTGTTCGAGCCATGTCTTCCAGGGTCTGTTCTTCCTTTCAACTACTCCATTTTGCTGAGGAGTCCTAGGTGCTGAGAAGTTGTGCGTGATTCCATTTTCAAAGCAAACATCATGAAAATTTGCATTTTCAAATTCGGTTCCATGATCGGATCTGATGGAAGCTACCTTCAAGTCCATTTTCACTTGAATTTTCTTGACAAAGGCCACAAATACTTCAAACGTCTCATCTTTTGTTCTAAGAAATAATGTCCAAGTGAATCTTGAGTAATCATCCACAATCACGAAAATGTACTTCTTTCCACCCCTACTTGGAATTCTCATGGGCCCACACAGATCCATGCGAAGAAGTTCAAGAGGTTTGGATGTGATAACATCCTTCTTAGGCTTAAAGGATGATCTCACATGTTTCCCTTTGGTGCATGCATCACATACTCTGTGCTCCTTGAATTTGGAGTTTGGCAGACCACGAACCAGGTCCTTCTTTATCAGCTTGTTCAGGAGAGAAAAGCTGGCATGCCCCAACCTTCTATGCCAAAGCTCTGCATCATCATCAACTGCCTTCAAACAGTTTACTTCACCAACTTCCAGTGATTCAAAATCAACAACATAGATATTTTTGTGTCTCTTGGCTATCAATACCACTTTGCCAGTTACTAGGCTAGTAACAGTACACACCTTGGACAAGAACTCCACTTTGTTTCCTTTATCACATATTTGAGAGACACTCAAATATGTATCTCTTCTTTCCATTGCCAAAGGATACATCCCCTCCCTGCAGGGCTTTCAATGAGAGAAAATCCAGAGTGTTTCCAGTCATATGCTTTGAGCGTCCGCTGTCCATGATACATTGTAGTCCAGTTCCTCTCACTGATCCCTGCACAAATTAAATCAATGGTTAGATTTAAGAACCCAAACAAGTTTGGGTCCCTTGTAGTTAGGAAAGGGATAAATAAGTGCTCTTCTAGTCCATGCAGGCAGAAATTGAGATTTCTTTCTGGGACCTGGTCCTTGCTTGGTGTTCTTCTTGCTAGCAAACATTTTTTTTTTCTGAACTGACTGATCCCTGGCTGGGCAACATTCCTTGAAGTGCCCTTTGTTTCCACAATGGGTACATAGATAATTGTCTGAGACCGTAACATACTTGCTGTGAGGGTTGTAAGGAGTTTTCTCCTTTTGGAACCCGATCCCCTGCCAGTTTCCACTGTTATTGAAGTACATAGCAGTAACAGCATCTGTGGACCAAGCCCAATTTAGTGATTTCTTCATATCAGATTTTAGTTTACCCATCTCAGTTTGCAACTGCCTATTCTTCTCAAGCTCACAACACAAAATTGTTTTAACATCATTCAGTTCTTTACAAGCTTGATGTGTTTTTCACTGGCTATTTCTTTTCCTTTATCTACTCCTGAGGGACCAGGTTCTAGTTGGAGTCCTTTCATAGTTTATTCTAGGTCTGTGATCACAACTAGAAGATCATCTCTTTCCTGCTCAACTACATTTATCCTCTCACTCAGACTATTCTTTTCATTGTTCAGATTTTCAAGGTTTTTTATGGTCTCCTTAAGGTCCACAACCACCACCAATAGGTCATCTCTCTCATTCTCAACACTGTTGATTTTACATATTAGATATTCTTTCTCTCTTTCAAGATCACTTATAGTTTCTTTCAAATCTACCACACACACAACTAGATCATCTCTAGCTTGTTCAACTTCTCCTAGTTCTATGGTCAATGGGTCCTTATCTTCAACTAAGTTGTAATAAGTATCAATGAGAATATTTGACAATGACATTAATTTTTTAGGAGAATAGGATTTCAGATTTCTCTGAACATCCCTTAAGTTTACCCCATCTGTGTCATCTTCTTCTTCGTCATCAGACAGACCCATAAGGGCAAACAATAAGTTATACTCCTTAGCCTTGTCGTCTATTGCCATCATAAAGCTGTTTTCTACTTCAGGTTCCTCTTTTGATTCACTTTATGAATCTCCCCAAGCAACATGTGCCTGTTTGACAATGTTGTCCGCTATGCTTTTTCTGCTGAATCTCTTATCAGGAACCCGGTTCCTCTTCGTAGCTTTGTTAGTGTTGTGCTTGTATGTGTCTTGCTTCAGGAGTGGGAAATCATTGAAGTGTCCAGGATTACCACATTTATGACACATGTCATAATTTCAAGGTTTGCTTGAGCTGCATTTCCTTGGTATTCCTCCGTTCCTTCAGACCATCTTCTGAAATCTCTTGGTGAGATAAGCCATGTCATTTTCCTCTTCGCTTGACTCATGCTTTTCAGCTTTAAGGATTAGGTTCTTCTCATTCTTGGCTTCTTTTCTTTCACTGTCCTTTTTCTTTTTCATATCATATGTTTTCAAGTTTCCGATCAACTCATCCATTGTTAAAGCCTACAAATCCTTTGCTTTAGTGATATCATTGACTTTGCTTTCTCCGGAGCTAGGTAGAACACTCAAGATCTTTCGCAGTAGCTTGTTCCTAGGAATGACTTCTCTTAGAGAGTGAAGCTCATTGATAATGGAGGTGAATTTGGTATGCATATCCTGTATAGATTCATCGTCCTTTATCCCGAACAACTCATACTAAGTAGTGAGCATATCGATTTTGGACTGCTTCACTTGTGTCTTTCCTTCATGAGCTGTCTGCAAAGCTTCCCAAATCTCTTTGGCTGATTGACATGCAGAGATCGTGTTGTACTCATCAGGTCCTATACCTCACACTAGAATTTTCTTTGCATAAAAATTCTTTTCCACTGCTTTCCTGTCAGCATCGTTGTAGTCCCTCCTGGTTTTTGGCACCAGCAGACCAGCCTCTCCAACCATGTGCATAGGAACATGAGGACCATCACAGATGATGTCCCATAACTCAGAATCTTCAGCCGTTATGAAGTCATGCATACGGGTCTTCCACCACCCATAATACTTATCGTTGAATCTAGGAGGTCGATTTGTTGATTGTCCTTCTTCGAAGTTTAGTGGAGCAGCCATTAAATATCCTTTCTAGGTGTTAACCGTTTAGAAAGATCCTGCTTTGATACCAATTGATAGTTTCTATGAGTCCACCAAATTGTATATATACCTGGTCCTCTACTAGTTCATACAGACAAGTACACTAAGAAATCATGTAAAAGAGACAGGGGATTTTTACGTTGAAAAATCCCACTCAAGGGGACAAAAACTATGACCTACACTTGTAGGGTTTCAACTTCACTAACTTGTAATCTAAACTATTATAAGCCACTTTATAATAAACTTCTTACAAAGACTTTAACACACTAACTTGTAATCACTATTACAAGCCACTTTGTCACTCTCTAGTTACAAAGACTTTAACTTATGACTAACCCTAGTCACAACACAAACACGGATGGTTTAAGGTTGAGAGATTCCTAACACGGTACTTCTACAAAAGCAAGTAGAATACAATGAAAGACAAAATGCAAGATTACAACTCAACTAAGGACGCTAACGACACAATGTGAAACTTGTCCGTCTTAGTGGAGTTGTCTTCTTGCTCTTGATACACTTGAGTCTTCAATACTAGAGCCCTCTTGAATGCTTGAGAGAATGTTCTTAGTAAGTGCTCAAATGAATGTCTTGTTTGTCTTCAAACAAGATATTAAAAGTCTTAGGACATTCCAAGAGGGATGTCCCATATCTTGAAAGTACACTTCACAACCAATGGGAAGTGACTGTTGCACTGTTACTGCACTGTAGCGTGTACAGTTGCAGGCAGTCACTTTTCTGTCACATCTTTTACAGTTGTAGAGTTGACTTGTACTTTCGTCTGGGAGACTGTCAAGGGATCAGGTCCCTCAGCTGTTCCTTATAAGTTCAACAGTTGACAGGTTGTGCTGGCTACATGTCAGGTCCTACATCTGGTTCTTCATATAAAAATTTGTTAGATCATCAAAATAGAATACAACCCATCAACCTTGAAGGGGAACACTGAAACTGATATTTTAAATTGCCTTTCTAAACTGCTTTATGTTGTGTTGTAGAAATGGGATGCAGTGGCCATGGTGAAAGAAGAAGATATTAATTCTGGTATAAAAAGTTTTGAATTGAAATAGTCAGTCCAAAAACCAATGATTAACCAGAATGAGTGCAATTAATTCGAATTGCATTTCTCATTTCTCACTAATAACGGTTGATAATATAACACCGTCGTGTTTTTATAAAAGATTTGAAAATAGTGGATCACATCATTAATGAGCAAGAAATAGTTTCTCTAAGATCTACTAGAGATCGAGGACCGAAAATCAAATTGATTCCATTTCTCCAAACTTTCTACTGTATGAATTTGATAAGAATATACAGGGAGTGGTAGCAGCAGTGACTATGGTGGCTGCCGGAATTAGTAGAAAACGGGCTCATAAATTGGTCACCGGAAATTCATTTTTGCGGCAAAACCTTCAGAATTTCCAGCAAAACGCACTTTGTTTTAAGTGAGATACACGCTACATGCCATGTCAGCAAGTTGTGTCTAATTGACACACTTAAACTTATGTTCAAGTGTTCAATAGGAGCAAGGAATAGTTAAAAGTGTCGAAATAAAAAAATGGAACAAGTTTAAGGGTCTGCATATGTATTTGACCTTTGACTGTTGTCTAAATTGTTACTTTCCATAATGAACTCATTACTGTACAATATATACAACAATATTTTAATGTACATATACATGCATGTACATTAAGATAACAATTGTCTCGTCGACTAACACCACCATAGCATGTGACCTTTCTCGTGGATGACCATCATACCATCCCCATAGTTGAAAAAGGAAGCTGAAACAAATTGGAGCGAGTTCTAGTACTTCCGTGTACTTATAAAATCTAGTAATTATAATGTAATTACAAGCCAATTTCTCTCATAAGTATGAGTAATTTGTAATTACATCTCAATTTCTATGATAAGTTAATTATAATTAACTTGCTAGCACATGTTAAACTAAATTAATAGTATAAAATCCATTTGCACGGTCAAGGTACATATCTCAATGTATGCAGTATGTTGCACCTTCCTGAGATTTCTTGGAAGGGCGACGTAAGGCTAAGAAATCGATATCCATGTAGTTACTATCCGCCAGCTGTGGTACCCTTCAGACTCTAAACGAGACTAACAATGCCATACATAAAAACCATTTTCAAGAGCAATTGAGAGAACACAAAAGAGAATAAGAATGAAAAAAAGCTTGATTGCATGAATGAAAGCTATTATAGAAAAGCAACACGGTGTCGAGGGGGAGAGACACTAGCGCAGAGAATTGATTGCTTGTTTGAAAGTTTGATTACTTGATCCTCCTAATAATGCTTTAAAAAACCAAAGTTATGTGACTTGACCTAACTAAGCTAGAGAGATATAATGGAAATACAGGAAGTAAAACTACTCTATATTTACATTGAAAAGGACTTAGATTCCTACAAGGTAGAAACATGTCTGTTAGCAGCAACCTTGTATTTGGCATCAGAGTTTACGCGCAGCGCTGTTGGCATCTGCCATTTGTTGGGTACTGGCGAGGGCTATCAGTGGGGATAAATAGGCACGCGCGTGCTTGATACTTGGCGCAGCCAAGACCACGAGGCCGTCCATGGCGCTAGGCGTTGGGAGACTTGCTAGGACGCCATGGGGCGCGTCCAAGGGGTCATGAGGCATGGTTGGAAATCCCCCTATAACATTTTCTTCCCCACCTGAGTTAGCGACATCCTCGGCGCCTTACTTGCAAGATAATCTTCGATCAGGCTCTTGTAGGATTTGAGGTTTATTCCCCTCTCCTAATTATTCTCCTCTGTATCACAGCCCTGCCATTTCAATAGTAACTCTTGATAATCTTTTCTTGAAGCATGAGTCACTCGATTATTAAGAATAGCTTCTAGCGCCTTTTCCTAGTTGAATTAGGGCTTCTAATACAAAGTATTGTGAGTTGGCTCCGCGAAGGATCCTCCATGTATTTCTGAAAAGGTTTCAGAAGGCTGACATGGAAGACTGGATGAATCTTCCACTAGGCTGGGGTATCCAGCCGATATGCAACTTTCCCAATGCGCTTCTTAATGTACAAGGGTCCAATGTACTTTTGCAATAGGCGAGGGTCATGGACCCGTGCAAACAAGTATCATTTTGGGTTTTCACCATCACTTTGTCTCCTACTTGACATTCAACAAAGCGATGATTTTGATCAACATGCTTTTTCATCCACGTTTGGGCTTTGACAAGATAGCTCCGCACTATCTCCAAATTTTGCTTCCACTCCTTTGAGAAGATTGTAGCTCGGTGATTTCGACATATTTGGGGCATTCACAGTGTGTGGGAGTAGTGACTGCTGTCCAGTATCAATTTCAAAAGCGTTTATGTTTGTACTAGAGCTCTTTTGTGAATTGAAACACAATTGTGCAGCATCCAAAACCTTCACCTAATTCTTCCGCGATCTGGTACTGAAATGGCAGAGATATTCCTCCAACATGCCATTGAACCTCTCCGTATGGCCATCATATTGTGCAAGGAAACCTGAATTGTGGCTCAACTTGGACTCGAGACACTTTAAGAGCTAAGTCCAAAAGTTGCTTATGAAGCGAGAGTCTCGATCATTAACGATGTCATTCGGCATGCCCCAATATTTGACTACATGAGAGAAGAAGATTTGAGCTGTATATTCTGTCGATATATATTTTGGGTCTGCTATAAATGTAGCATATTTGGAAAATTGATCCACCAAAGCAAAGATAGTTGTAAGATCTCCGACTTTGGGCAATCGGTAATGATAAAACTTTTTCCCAAGGTCTATTCGGAATAGGCAATGACTCCAAAAGTCTCGCTTGTGTCAAGCGGTCCGACTTGTCTTTCTGGCATACTAGGAAAGTCTTCACACACTGAGCAACGTCATCATCCATTTGATGCTAATAATAAGAACGACGCAACAATGCCATGGTGCGTTCTTCATCTGGGTGGCCGACCCATAAAGTATCATGGCACTCCATCAGAAGAGTCCTTTGTAGATTTCCTCCTTTAGGAACATAAAGTCGGTTCCCTTTTACCATCAGGAACCCATCTTCCATGTAGAACTGGCGAGTTCATCTCTATCCTACCAAATTGACCAAATACTATACAGTAGGATCCTTGATGCGTAGATCCTGTATCTGATCTTTTATAATGGTGTCCACTTCACTCTCGCTTTGGGTGGAGAGTAGGCACACCGATATTAGATCAGCTCTCTGACTAAGAGCATCATCAACTTGGTTGGTCTTCCCACTTCGGTACTCCTGTTGAAGTCAAATTCCGCTAGGAGTTCCTACCTTCTGGCCCGTCGGCCATTCAACTTTGGCTGGGTCATGAAATGACTAACATCCGCGTTGTCTATCTTGACCATGAATGGGGTTTTCAGCTGTTAGTGCCTCCAAATGCATAAGCAGTGGAGGACAACCAATGATTCTTTTTGTGGGCGACATAGCGCCGTTTTGCATCCTTCAACTTTCGACTCTCATATGCAACTGGATGCCCCTCTTGTAGCAAGACTCCGCCATAGTTAGAGGCATCTGTTTGTACTTTGAATAGCTTGATCAAATCCGGAGGCATCCTCTAATTGTTTGTTGTATATCAAAATGTCGTCCAAGTACACCACTACGAATTCGTCAATGTACTCCTGGAACAATTGGTTCATTATGGTGCAAAATGTGGCTGGAGCATTAGTCAAGCTTAATGGCATGACTAGGAAGTCGTACGACCCATATCTTGTCACACAGTTCATCTTGTGTTCGTCTCCCTCAACAATACGGACTTTCTGGTAATCAATCTTCAGGTCTATTTTGGTGAACACTGTAGCACCACCCAGTCTATCGAACAAGTATGCCATTAGTGGGATAGGGTACTTTTTATTCACAATCATTTTATTTAGGGCTCGATAATCCACATAGAGTCTAAGTGTGCCATCCTGTTTCTTTTGGAAAAACCAAGTTTGTCACGCCCCAAACTCGGGGAGCGCGACCGGCGCTCAACCGAGTGAACCCGGCCGAGCAAGGCTGTTAGATACTTTCTACCCAAACTCACTCATGACAAAGAGAAGACATATTCACATTATTAAGACAATAGATTGGTCGTGTATAAAATACCAAATCATTTCCATTATTTATTTCATTTTTAATGTCTCAATTGCACATTTTCATAGGCTAGAGTGGAATAAATGGTTCAAACACAATATAACTCGTTTGACTTTCCTAGAACCCATATACAACCCACACTATGTCTACGGTGCCTCTAATAATACAAAGAGTACGATAGCAGTGCCGGAAACAAGGCTCTGGCTATACCTCAAAATGTGATAATATAATAAACAAAAGATATATAACCCTGGAATGAAGTGGAGCTGACCAAGTATGCTAGGAGGAGGATGTACTGCTATCAACTATCAATGCTACCCGGCAGAAGGGACGTTATTACTGTCGAATAGTACTAGTAGGCATAACTAAACACCATCTCAATATAATGAATAATAATACACGGGGAAAAAATAATGAAAAATCAATAGAAGCGTCAAACAATATCAAAACATCAAGTTAAGAACCACATAAGTTTTCAAGTAAATTTCCATGTTTTAAGGTTGGGAGGTCTTTAGTCCCGATATACCATCATTCACAATACCATCATACTTTTACACAGAGTCCGATCACGGCCCGATCGACGAGACCATCTTATTTGAGACATCAACCACAAACACAATTTCAATTACAATTTATAGCACAATCATCACCATGTGTGCGGCGTGTCATCCGATCACGGCCCGGTCGGCTAGGCCATCTCGCCCAAGACATTACCCTTTTCTATAAATCATCTCACTTCATACTTCTTTCACATCTTTTCAATTCATTGGCACTAGTGGCCATAATTTTATTATCATTCTTGGCACTTGGTCGTATTTTCATATTTCATGTTCCCTTTTTCACTTTCACACATCATCGTCATTATCAACAACAAGATTTTTCAATTTAGCACTTTAGGTACACATGTGAGAAATTAAAAATCTTAGACATATAAAGATTTTTCACATGATTTGGCATGATAACATTCATTCAAACTTGACTTGATGGCATAACATTTATAACACACAACCCATACTTTGAATATATCCTCAAATGATAACATAGCATGATAAAAGCATTTGGAACACATATTGGACATATATCATTCAACACAAGTTTACTTGGAATAACAAATTTCATAATGATCAACTCGGGTCTTACATAACATACATGAACACCGTGGAATTCAATTCTAAGAAAGGGGTTTATCCAACGTACCTCAATTAAGATTCCTTAAACTCTAAAATGTTGCGAATTCTTAGCAACTTTAATCTATTTTAGAAATATAACAAGTAGAACACAAATTAGGAAGGTGATAATGATTCTAGCTCATATGAGCATTTTACCAAACACTAGGTGTGAATTAAGATTTTAAGGTCCTTCTATGAAATATTTCATCATCCCACAACCCATAATTTACTATTTTTAGCTCACAATCTTCCTACACCCTTTGATAACACATGCATACAAGATAAACAACTCCCATACCCAACAATTGTCTTGCTAATTACTCATTTTTAGTTAAATGTTGAATTTAAGGGCTAGGGTGTAGAATCATTCCTCTAGGATGAAGACCTACTGAGTTTTTACTTGTTAATCTTCAAAGATTTGAGCAAGAATCTATGGACAATTGGTTGAGGAACACTCTTCCACTCTAAGGCACTCTCTCTCTCTCTCTCAAAATATCATATTTGAGCTCACAATGGTCCATTGCATCTATTTTATTGAAGTAGGGTCGGGTTATAAAAATCCAAAAATGAAGCCCCGGAACAGGATCTACGGTCGCATATCCGATCGAATAATGCTTGTGCGGTCCGCAAAACGGCCCTCCGGAACCGTGAATGGTCTGCCCGACTCTGCGGCCGTTATGCAGTCGCATAATGTGTAAAGACCCATAAAAATTTCTTGTTTAAAATAATTCCCGAATAAGTCCCCGAGTTGTTATAACTGTAGAAATTCTTAAAACGGACCTTGATTGTGTAAAAGTACTCCGGAATTCGAAAGATAAAATTTTCCAGAAATTGTGTTGTTATGCGACGCACTATGCGATCGCATAACGTGTATGCGGACCGCATAATGGTCGCATACCTGGGCAAACTTCAGCCCAAATTAAGGAAAACTATGAGGTCCAAAATGCGATCGCATTCTGGTCATGTGGACTGCATAGTTGTCGCATTCTTTCCCATTTGGTTTTTGTGAGAGAGGTTATGCAACGCACTATGCGATCGCATAACGTGTATGCGGACCGCATAGTGGTCGTGTACCTGCTCAGTGTGTTTTTAGTTTTGGCCCATCTTGAGGGCCATTCTGCGATCGGTCTGCGGACCGCATGTCAGGAATGCGATCGCATTCCTTAACGCATTCCGTGTCGGGGCTCCTAATTTCTAATTTTAAAACCTGACCCCCTAGTAAAAAAAACACCCCTCCCCTTCATTTTAAATCATTTTCTGACTAAGAATAGAGAGAGAAAAAGAGAGTTCTTGAGAGAAAGGGGTTCCAACATCATCCATTTGGTTTTCCACAATCACTCAAGCCCGGGAATTTTCGAGTCATTGTCTTCTTCACTTAAAGAGGTAAGTCCCCACCCCATTTCCCTTAAATTTCCAGACTTTGGTTAATAAGTAGAACTCCCCTAAAGGAGTTCTTGAAGATAAAAGAGACGAACCTTGCATGCATGTCCATTAATTGTCGCAATCTAGTAAAAGGAAGTGGGTTAGGGTTAATATTCACAAATAAGGGGTTAGAAATCTAAGGGGTCATATAACATTCGATAAAATGCCTAAGCGAGTTCAAATTGTGTTCATGATTCCCAATTCTAAGATGAATGTGTTGCATTATGAATTAGATTGACGTTGCTTGACGATCCGGTGATTTGTGATAGAAATTAAAAAGGGAAAATTTGACACAAGGTATGTATGGCTAATTTTAACCCTTGTAGAATCTTCTTGTGGGTGTTCGAGCATATGGTATGTGTACGTTGTTTGAGGTTATGTGAATTGATTGTTCTAATGTGTTGAGATGTAAGATTATATTCTCTGATATTCCTTGTGCTTACTCTATCACGTGCAAAGCTCGTTAACTGTTGAATACCTCGGTATGAAAGGATGTACTACCAAACGAAAGAAATGATAAAGAATCCAAATATTGAATGTATCTAGGTGCTAAATGCTATGTAGTAAATAATGGAAAGGAAATGTGGATAACTAATTGAGCTTTATGTTGATGGCATACTGTATATGACTCCTTGTTGGATAAATATTTCTGTGGCCGTGATCTCATATGGTTATTTGGTTGTTACGAATGAATATCCTTGATGATGAGAATCTTTGTGATTTAATTGTTGGTTGATGTTGCTATTAAATGCGTTGTTGGACGTATCAAAGGGCCACAGGCTGTGTAGCGAATGATGAATGTAAATATGGACTGATTTTATTGAGTTAAATGATTGTGGCAACACCATATATGAATTACTGATTGGTAATGATCATTGTGCCTTGACTTCACATAGTTGTTGGTTGATATGAACTTATATTATTCATGATGATGATCCTTGCGATTTAAATTGGTGGTGATTGTTGATTGTCCAGCGGGATCGAGTTGCACGCGGCAACACGGAGTAATAAGGGTGGACGAGGTAATAAGGGTGAGAGAAAGTGATAAGCAGAGGTAATAAGGATGGAATGTGATCATTATCACTATTGAAATGAAAATCTATGAAACTCTTGAATATGGAGGTGTTGAAAAGAAAAGGGGAATCTGTGAAACTCTTGATTTTGGGTATTTCGATTTATGTGCAATGCTTGTTGGATTCTATTAACTGTCTCTTATCTGTGTACTGCTTGATTGTACTTGGGGTAAAGTTTGTTCATACATAATAGTACTATTCCACAGTACTAACGTCCCTTTTGCCGAGGGCGCTACATCTTTTATATGGATGTAGGTGGTTCCATAGCAGGTAGTTCAGCCCGCCGTTAGTGGTACCTCCTCTTCATCTCTGCAGCAGTTGTGGTGAGCCCTCTTCTCCTCGGGGTCGTGTGTGGATCATACCACCTTCTTTAGTTTATAATGTAAAGGTATAGCCGGGGCCTTGCTACCGACAAGTTATGTTAAATCCCTAGTATTCGTAGAGGCTCCGTAGACATGATTAGGGTGTATATATGTATTTTTGGGTAGTAACTGTACGTACTCGGAAACCGTGGTTCATGTTAGGAACTTATGTTTGTATCTTGTATGTTTGGATATCAATCGTTGAAATTGCTAAAAGAGGAAACAAATGGAGATATGTTGTAAAATGTACTTTGAAACTAAAATAGGCTAACTCACAAAAAATAATGTATGTTATGAACGCGGGGTAATATGCTGGGAAGGAAAGGAAATCCAGGTCCGCTTGACTGGGTTCACCCGGTTAGGCGTCGGTCTCGTCCCTCGATTTTGGGGCGTGACATAATGCGCCGCAGAACCTCTCTCTGCAAAAATTTTAAAGCTGGATATCCTATCAGAGTGTGGACTGCTAAATGGTTTTGCATTCGCATAATAGGCCGCAAAAATGACATAAAAAATAGCCCAAATGGCTGTCTCACTCTACGGCCATTCTGCAGCCCACAGAGTGTTTATGCGGCCGCATACTGGGCTGTAGAAATGCCTAATTTTGCCAAACACTTTCCTTCAACTTCCCAGCGCATTGTTCAACCTAAAAAGTGCGAACCGCGGCGAGCTACAATAGGGGACCACAAAACCCATGTCTTTATGAAGACTTTTACGGGGCCTTACAAAGGGGGCCCATAAGGGGAATTGGAGGGTACAATGATCCTCTTGTCTAGCATTTCGGTTAACTGTCTCCAAAGCTCAGGGAGTTTGGGTTGCGACATTTTGTAAGGAACCCGGGCGGGTGTTTTCTCACCCGACACCAACTTAATGTCACGGTCCATACCGCTCATAGGCAGGAGCCGCTTTGGCATGTCTTGTGGCATGCCATTTTAAAACACCTTTAGAAGCTCCTTCACGAGTACAGGAATGGGACCCGAAGAGCGTTTAATATCTTCAATACTTATGGTATCCAGGAACATAAGTTCATGTCTTTTGACTCCCTTCTTAAACTAAAAGGCCGAGATGTTCTCCGCGACCATCTTTATGGTTGTGCACGGGATGAAGCGCTTGGCCCCGTAGGCTCCCATCATCAGTAGCATATCTGCACAAGGTACATGAATACTGTTGGTTTTCCTTATTAATTCAAGTCCAACTATCAGCTCGAAGTCATCTATGATCATCACGCGCAAGTTTAATTTTCCTTCATAAAGACCAAGCTTCACTGGAACACCTTTGGCTATTCCACCCACTGGATGGGGCCCTTGACATGACCTCTGCCCTATCCCACGACTTGACCAAGGTGCTCTACCTGAGTTGAGGTTAAGTAGTTGTGAGTAGCACCCGTGTCTATCATCGCCCGAATGGGCTTTCCATTAACTTTCATTTCGACGAACATCAGGGGTCTTCTCTTGGTTAAGAGGAGGCCCCTCATCCGCCTTTTTTTCCGTTTCTTGGTATTTGGGCATGGGTCCTTCTTCTTATGGATGCTAGCACTAGTTTCCGCTAAGGCCTCAGAAATAGAACAAACAAGTGCGTTGAAGGCACCTATTGGTTCTGTCTGGTCAACATCTTCTGTGCCATCATCCCTCGGATCATAAAACGTTTGATGGATATTCATTTGTTCATGTGGGCATTTATTGTTCAAATGTGCCTCGCGGAAATGATGACTTCCTCAAGGGGGCTTCCTCTCCCGTTCGTTGTTGTGAGACACAAAACTATTGCTGCTTGAGGAAGGAGTCTTAGATTTGGTTGCACTCTGATCTCCTCCACTTCTTCTAGGGCCACCATTGCTATGTTGTCCCCCTTTATATCCTCATCTTACTTGCGGTTGATTCCTATCCTTATGATCTTCAACTTGATAGTTGATAAGTAGGGATTTTGACCTATTATTTGCTCTCTTTTACTTGTGTTTAGGCCCAAAATGCGTGAAGATATTCCCGGAAACTTATGAAATATGCTTTCTTGCAGGAATTGTTCAAAATGAGCCATAATCAACTCACAAAAGAGTCAAAAGTTGAACAAAAACCAAGACTGGGCAAAGAGATCTGAAGCGCGGACCGCACAAATATTGTGCGGCCGCGAAAGCCATGCCACGACGGCGATCATAATTACGCGGTCCGCATAAGGGAGATTCAGAGAGTGTGAATTTTTAGATAAATGATGAGTGCGTACCGCACCAGAAATGTGTGGCCGCGAAAGTCCCTATGCGATCGCGATGGAAATTAAGCGGACTGAGATGACTGAGATTCAGAGAGATGATAATCTGAGCAAAAGAGATAAGTGCAGTCCACACCAGAATTATGCGGCCGCGGATGTCCCTTGTGCAGTCTCGATCCAAATTATGCGGTCCGCAAAATGAAGAATCAGAGAGTTGATTTCAAGCCAAACCCAAGCAAGTGCGGACCTCATCACTTTTATGCGGTCGCATAATCTGGAGTGTGGCATTACTTGGAATTATGCGGTCCGCGAAATCTCAGCTCACCCCAGATCCAAAATGGAAGACCGTGGACCGCACTCAGAATTGTGCGGTGGCGAAAGCAAGAATGGGGCCACACTCAGAATTATGCGGCCGCACAACCTCCGCAAGGGTATTTTTGTCAGATATTTTTAGCTTAGTATAAATAGAAATTTTTGTCATTTTTAGGTTATGTTATGTACTGCAAGAGCACCTGAGACAATTGAGTATTCTGTTTTAGGAAATTTTGTACTAGATTCATCTTTCAGCATTAGATTTTCATCTCTTAATCTAGTATTATGAATTTTATCTTCATTTCATCTTTATTTCTCTTATTTCCAAGAGTAGCTAGACCCATAGCTAGGGTTGTGACCCAACCCTAGTGTGGGTATTTAATGGGTATTTGATTTTAGGTCTTGAATGTGTATGTATTAGTGATATTTAGCTTAGTTCTTGCTAGAACTATAGAATTAATGGTTGCAAATGTTGATTCTTGCCTTTATGACTTAGTCTCTACTTGAGAAAGAGTGACCAAGTCTAAGAAAACTAGGCTAACAAGGAATTAGGGTGAACTCAAGAAATTAATAGCCCCAATTAAAGGGTTAAACCTAGAGATAGTAATACATGACTTGAGCTAATATCACTTGAATTGCATGAATACCCATTTGGACTTGAGAATGCCAAATTGGGCAAAATCACTCAAACTACCGAGAGGTATAGAGTGAGTACCCGGATGTGATAGTTATATTACGACCCCAACTAATCAAGCTTGCCCTAGATTCTTTCTACCCATTAGGTATCCACCTAGGTAGAAGTCACTACCCTAGTCTCTTTAAACACTTGAAAAACAACAACAAAAATATTGTCCTTAATTTCAATTAGTAAAATCAATAGACTAAAGTTAGAAGTAGAAATCAAATCCAAATGTATGGAAGTGTAATTATAAGCAAAAACCTCATCTGGCTTAGATATAAACCTAATTCAAAATAAATTAACTCCCTGTGGATTCGATCCAGACCTAGTTGGGTTAAAACTGCATCGACCACCCTCGCTACTCAATAGTAGTGTAGGCTTGGACCCGATCAATTTTTGGAGCCGTTGCCGGGGAGTTAGATGGTCTTAGCTATATATTTGAGTATTTGTGTATTTTGTTTTTCTTTCATTCCATTTTTCTAATTTTGTGTGTAAATTGGTTTTAGGTACCAAATAGCTCTTAGCGAGGCCCTCAGACATATTCATCAAGGGGAGGAGCTAGATAACGAACAAGTAAATGAGGTTCATCATGAACCTCAAGTACAAAGAAGAGGTCGTCCGCCTCATGACAACATTACAAACCCTCCCCCACATCCTCCAAGGGCAGCACACTGGGTGTTGCCCAATGAAGGCTACGCAAGTGTAATAGTCCCTCCCCGGATTAGGGCAGGCAACTTTCAGATAACCAATGTCATGCTTACATTGTTGGAACAAAGGGGTTTCTTCACCTGAGCTCTACATCAATACGCCTATAAGAATCTCAAAAGTTTTGTAGACACGTGTTGTGGGAGAAAGCAGACGAATGTATATGAGGACGCTTTGTGGTTAAGGCTTTTCCCATTTTCTCTAAGAGGGAAGGCTTTAGATTGGCTTGAGAGGCTACCCAACCATTCCATACACACTTGGGATGAGTTGGCTGAGAAATTCATAGCAAAGTTATTTTCTCCGGGACATATGTCAACATTGAGATATGAGATCTTAGCTTTTAAACAAGATACAAATGAACCGTTACATGAGATTTGGGAACGGTACCACACAATGGTCAAAGAATGTCCCAACAACGATATGACCGAGGCAATGATCCAGAAAACATTTTATAGGGGGATCAACACAACTAACCAGTGTGTGGTGAATCAACTCGCAGGGGTAACTTCATGAACACGCCATACTCAGAAGCATGTGAAATATTAGATGAGATGGCGGATACCTCTTCGGCTTGGTAAAGTAGAGCCAATGTTCCTCAGGGTGACCCTAATGTTATCCACCTTCACAAGGAACTTCATGATCATGGGCAAGCCATAACAGAGTAGACAACTACCATGAATCAGTTGGCTAAGGCTCAACTTCAGCAGGTTCACGGGCCAAAGAAAGTAAATGCCATGGAATGAGTAAACATGATGGTCAACAAGAGAAAACAACGAGACCAACAAGTTCAAAATAATTCGGATCAATTTGAGCAAAGTGGTAGTGGGTACAATCAAGATGATTCATATGATGATCAAAGTGAAGGGGTTCAATATGTGAAGAATTACCAAGGCCAACAGAGCAATGCTCCAAATAAACAACAGTGGAGATCACAAGGAAACAATCAAAATTTGGGCAACCAAGGTCAACATGGGAATTGGAATAGTGGAAAAAACAACAACAATTAGAGAAAATGGGGGAACAACAATCAAAATTCGGGTAACCAAGGAAATTAAAACAATTGGGGAGGAAATAATCAAGGCAATTGGGGCGGAAACAATAATAGTAATTGGGGAGGCAATGGAAATCAAGGAGGTTGGAACAACAATAATAAAGGAAACCGAGGGTCGGGCTTTCAAAGGCCCCCGATGTATCAACAACCCGCCTCCATTTCCGTCACAAGGTCCTAGTTCCTCCGCCAATGAGATGGGACGGATAGAAGACATGTTCAAACAAATGATGGAAAGAAAAGCCGACTCTGATGCCCAAATAGCCTCTCACAACACTTCTATGCGCAACTTGGAAGTCCAAATGGGTCAAATTTCTAAAGACTTGAATACTCTCCCTAAGGGGGGCATTACCAAGTGATACGGTGGTCAACCCGAAGGGCAGGAACAACATGGGGCATGCTATAGCGGTGACTACAATAAGTGGGAGAGATGGAGTTGCTAGTACCTCAAACTCAAGAAAGAATGTGATTGATGATGATGTGGTAGTGGAAGAAGATGATGACCCAAGTAATGATGTTCAAGTAAATGATGAAGTGAGGACAAGCATTGATGAAAATGTGGGGGAGACATAAGATGATGTAAACCCGTCTAGGGAACACGTGATAGACATGCCGGATTCGGTAGTGCCCAAAGCAAAGGATCCTTTGCCAAGGCCTCCACCACCATATCCTCAATGGATCGCATTCAATAAATTCAGTGATATGATGAAAAGTTTGTCCATAAATGTGCCATTGGTTGAAGCCCTAGAACAAATGCCTGGATATGCCAAGTTCATGGAGGACTTGGTGACAAATAAGAGATCAATGACCTATGCAATGATCAAAATGACACATCAAGTGAGTGCCATTGTGCATCCCATGGCTCTAAAGTTAGAAAATCCCGACGCCTTTACAATCCCATGCACTATTGGTAGTGCCGATTTCGCCAAAGTTTTGTGTGGTTTGCGGGCAAGTATTAACTTGATCCCCTATTTTGTTTTCAATACATTGGGGATTGGGAAACCAAGACCTACTTCCACGAGGTTGCAAATGGCGGACCAGACAATGAAAAGGCCATTGGGGATAATTGATGATGTGCTAGTTCGGGTCGACAAGTTCATACTTCCCGCAGAATTTTTGATACTTGACTATGAGTTTGACTTTGAGGTGCCTATCATATTGGGAGACCTTTCCTAGCTACAGGGAAGGCCTTAGTTGATGTGGAAGCTGTAGAGCTCACCTTCCTGGCGGGTGATGAAAAAGTTGTGTTCCATGTGTACAAGTCAATGAGGCAGCCTAATAGCAACAAAGTGTGTTCGTTTGTGGATCTTGTGACTGAAGTAATTGTTGATGACACAAGTGTTATGATTAATGTTGAAGACCCTTTGGAAGCTGTGTTGTTGAATCAAGATGAGGATGAGAAGGAAGGCTTGGTAGAATGTGCCAATGCCTTACAAGGAATGGGATCCTATACATATGGGCCCCAAAAACTTTCTTGGACCTTGAGAACCGAAAGACTCCACCAAAAAAACCCTCAATCGAGGAGCCTCCCACATCGGAGTTGAAGCCCTTGCCTTCACACCTCAGGTATGAGTTTATAGGCCCTTGTTCCATATTACCTGTTATTCTTTCCTCGTGATTAACTAATGTGCAGGTAGATTCCACCCTTACGGTGCTCCAAAGGAGAAAGAAGGCAATAGGTTGGACATTGACGGATATTCGGGGTATAAGTCCTGCATTTTGCAAACACAAAATCATATTGGAGGAGGATGCCAAACCCTCCGTGGAAAATCAAAGAAGCTTGAATGAGGCCATGCAAGAGGTAGTCAAGAAAGAAATCATCATGGCTAGATGCAGGCGTTGTCTACCCCATTTCGGATAGTTCATAGACTTCACCGGTACAATGTGTCCCAAAGAATGGGGCATGACTGTGATCACAATGATAAAAATGAATTGATCCCCAAAAGAACTGTCACATGTTGGAGGGTATGCATGGATTATAGAAAGCTCAAGAAAGTGAATCGGAAAGACCAGTTTTCATTGCCATTGCTTGATCAAATGCTAGATAGGCTTGCCGGACGTGCTTATTATTGTTTCTTGGATGGGTATTACGGATATAACCAGATTCTTATTGAACCTAAAGACCAAGAGAAGACCACCTTCACTTGTCCGTATGGCACATTCGCATTCTCGAGGATGCCATTTGGTTTATGTAATGCACCAGCTACTTTACATCGGTGTATGATGGCAATATTCACGGATATGGTGGAGGACTTCCTCGAGGTTTTCATGGATGATTTCTCTGTTGTGGGGGATTCCTTTGAAGAATGTTTGGATAAGCTTGATAAGATTTTAGTACGTTGTGAAGAGACCAACTTAGTGCTTAATTGGGAGAAGTGCCAGTTTATGGTCGAGGAGGGCATTGTCCTCGGCCATAAGATCTCCAAGAATGGTATTGAAGTGGATAAAGCGAAAATTGAAGTGATATCAAAACTCCCTCCTCATACTTCTATCAAGGGAGTGAGGAGCTTTCTAGGTCACGCAGGGTTTTACCTTCGGTTCATCAAAGATTTCTCAAAAGTGGTGAAACCCTTGAGCAAGTTGTAGGAAAAAGATGCAAAATTTGTGTTCAATGATGATTATATGAAAGCTTTTGAGCTACTCAAGTATAGGTTGACTACCACTCCCATCATTACCGCACCCAATCGGAGATTACCATTTGAGCTCATGTGCAATGCTAGCAACATGGCAGTAGGAGCGGTATTGAGCAAAGAATCAACAAGATATTCCATCCGGTCTACTATGCAAGCAAGACTATGAATGACGCCCAAGTCAACTATACGGTGACTGAGAAGAACTCTTAGCCATTGTCTTTGCTATGGAAAAGTTCCGCCCGTACCTCATGGGTACCATAGTGATTGTGCACACCAATCACGCGACACTTCATTATTTTGTGAGTAAAAAGGAATCTAAGGCTAGGTTGATGCGGTGGGTACTTCTTCTGCAAGAGTTTGATCTTGAAATCATAGACCGCAAAGGGAGTGAGAATCAAGTGGCGGACCACTTGTCTCCATTGGAAGAGGAGGGGAGGCCCCATGATGTCCTTTAGATAAATGATTCATTTTCGAATGAACAACTCCTTTACATGTCTTTGACCGAGATGCCTTGGTTTTCCGATGTGGCCAACTTTCTTGTGACCAGCATTGTCCCGAATGAGTTCTCTTCGAACCAAAGGAAGAAGCTCAAACGATACTGCTTGGATTATTATTGGGACAAGCCATTTCTTTTCAAAATTTACAGTAATAGTGTTATCTGGAGATGTGTTCCATAAGAAGAGCAATTGGGTATTCTTGAAGTGTTCCATTCCTCGCCCTATGGTGGTCACCACGATGGGGCGATAACTGCTACAAAGGTCCTATGTTATGGGTTCTATTGGACTACCTTGTACAAAGACACTAGTGATCTCGTTAGGCATTGTTATGATTGCCAAAGAGCTGGTGGGATTTCCAAGAAGAATGAGATGCCTCTGACCACCATCCTTGAGATTGATATTTTCAATGTGTGGGGCATCGACTTTATGGGACCATTTGTGAGTTCATGTGGGAACACCTATATTCTTGTTGTTGTGAATTATGTTTCCAAATGGGGTGAAGTTGTGGCTTTTCCCAACAATGAAGAACAGAGTGTGGTGGATTTCTTGAAGAAAAATATTTTCACAAGGTTCGGCACCCCAAGGGCCATCACTAGTGATGGGGTTCTCATTTTTTCCGAAAAAGCCTTTGACACTTTACTCTCCAAGTATGGTGTCACTCATAAGGCGTCAACCCCCTATCACCCCCAGGCAAGTGGACGGGTTAAAGTCTCCAACAGGGAGATCAAGAGCATTCTATCCAAGACTGTCAATGCAAATCGGGCTGATTGGTCAAGGAAACTTGACGATGGTTTATGGGCCTATAGAAAAGCTTACCAGACTCCAATTGGTATGTCTCTGAATCGGTTGGTGTTTGGGAAAGCATGTCACCTTACGGTGGAATTAGAGCACAAGGCCATGTGGGCGTTGATGAAATGAACCTTGAGTGGGATGTTGTTGCCAATCTTCGAGTGGAATAATTAAATGAACTTGATGAGTTCCGGTTCCATGCTTAATCCAATTCATCCTTGTATAAGGACAAAATGAAGTACCTACATGATAAGATATTCGGAACAAAGAATACAAAGATGGTAACCATGTTCTTCTGTTCAACTCTCGGTTACAGATGTTTCCGGGAAAGCTTAAGTCAAAGTGGAGTGGCCCTTTTGAAGTGGTACATGAGACTCCTTTTGAAGCTCTAGATTTGAAAAACAAGAATGGTGATATCTTTAGAGTCAATGGGCACCGAGTAAAGCACTAACTTGGCATGATTGATGATAACCATATTGTGGAATTGATCTATTTCAAATGAGTCGTGCCGCGATGTTAAATTAGGCAATTCTTGGGAGCCAACTCATGTGTTTTTCTTTCTTTTGATTTTCTTCTTAGATTAGGCATTGTTTTGGACTAACTGGTTGTGAAGTGTATGTAGGAACTGGTTGTGTAGTGCAGGAAATTGACAAGGAAAAATTTGGCTAAGTGGTGAAATTGTGCAGACCGCGCCAGAATTATGCGAACCACACAAGCACATCGCGGCCGCACAATTCTGTGTGCGATCGCACAGCTGGAATGGGAAAAATGCCAACTCTCTGAAGTTTGGCCTGTCAAAATACCTTAATAGTTTGCGGTCACGGTCAAATTTCATAGAATGCACAAATTGTGCGGTCGCGGCCAATATTATGCGAACTGCGCCATTGCTTCAACCGCTGAGTTACAAAAGGTAAAGTGTGTGGACCGCACCAAAATTGTACGACCACACTGAGGTAAGTCAGTGGTTCACTAGGGGTCAGAGTGTAAATAAGACTTTTGAGAACTATTCACACTTTACACACTCTGACCTCTCAAACACGCCTAAAGCGTGTGCACTTTTTCTTGCTTTCAATCTCATCCCATTTTCATCAAGTGTTGATTTCTTACTACTTTTCACTACAAGTATGTTCATTTCAATGATTTAATTTTATCTTTTTATTTTCTTTTCTCTTTGTTTTATTTTTGTTTGTTTAGTTAGGGTTGGGTTCATGCAAAATTTGTCAAACTGATGCTTAATTCTTGCTTAGAAACATATGATTAGTGTTTTAATGAATAATGGGGGCTGGGGTTAGTAGATTTTCATGCTTAATTGCCATAAATCGTGTATAATTAGTGAAAACCCTAGTATTAAGTGTCGATCTAATTTGAATTTCACGGCCGCACACATTTTTGTACGGGCCGCAATAGGCTATATGGCCGCATACAAAATTGTGCGGTCCGTGATACCCTAGTTCCATGGAACTCTTAGGTGCTTAGATTGTGCGGCCGGACTACATTTTGTGTGGTCCGCGGTTAGTTTTTCGCGGCTGCACTCAATTTTGTGCGATCCGCACAGTTGAACTTCTGAGACCCACCGAAATAGTTATGCGGACGCACTTAAAATTGTGCGGTCCGTGATGGGTATTATGCGGCCGCACTCAATTTTGTGCGGTCCGCATGTGTTAACTTCAGAGAACTAGTAGTCTGAACCTGCTATCTCCGCGGTCGTACTCACTTTTCATGCGGACTTACTTATTTTTGTGCGGTCCAGGATGGGCAGTCCGCGGCCGCACTCACTTTTGTGCGGTCCCTGCTGCCTTGTTCTGAGAAGCACTATTTTCCTTTTCAACTATAATTCTTTAACACATGTTGGAACCTAATTCTAACTGACTTTCACTACTTGCATTTGCAGACAATAATGCGTTCTCGTGGTAGAGGAGACACTTCCAAAGGGAGGGAAATATCGCGAGGCCGGGGTAAAAGGAAACAAAACATGCCATTATCAGTCAAGAAGGTCGTGGGCAAAAAGGATACCATCATTAGACCTCCTCCGGATTCCCCGGACACCAGTGAATACATGCAATCCCGAGAGACTTTTGAGGGGGAATTTGTACAACCTCAACTGGGGGCAAAATCACAACCATTCCGCTTAGTCAATGAACCTACCTCTTCATATGGTTCGTCTGATGGCTTAGAGGGAGGCATCTGAACTATCTCCCCCGCCTTCTATAACACCTACCACTACACATACCCTAATAAATATAGATGATGATGATGAGGTCTCGGTTGACGGGAGAGGGGGTGACACAATTGTGGGAGGCCTGGCTAGGTCAAGGAAGTCGGAGGTATGGGACGATAGATTTGTGAGTGAGAAGGCATATTCCAAGTTCCGAGAATGGTGGCCCCAAAGGTTGCTCACTCTTGAGCGATAATTCATAACCAAAGATCTAATCCCACACAATCCAAACGTCCTAAAGCAGTTTGAGGAGAGAAAATGATGGAAATATTTCACCGAACGGGTGGTAGACGCCGATGAATACCTCGTCAAGGAATTTTATACAAATGTTGCCCACATCAAAAAGGGTACCAAGGTGACGAAGTCCCGGAACTTGAAAATCAAGTTTGATGGCCATACACCGAACGATTATGTCGGGTTTCAAAATCATTATCCAGTCTCAATAACTGGATGCAGGCAGCTACCACAAAGCTGACTGCCATATCTAGTGTAGTAGCAGCATAGTCCTCAGCTCCATAACAGCTTCAGTTACCTCCATCGGTGGAGGACTCCTTGAAGATGATTCTGGACAACCAGAAGAAGATCCGAGAGAATCTAGATGTAAATGGGAGGCTTATCAAGGATTTGGGGAAGCAGGTGAAGAAGATGCGGAAGACTCAGGCATCTAAGAAGTAAGTGGAGAAGTTGAGCAAGGAGGTAGAGAAGATTGATTCTGCTGGAGATATTCCACTGGACCTGCTCATGGAGGAGACAGTCCCAGCAGCACATGCAGCAGAGCATGAGGCACTAGAGGCAGCAGCCGGCCAGTCTGAGGAGTCGGCTGTCACTTCAGACACTGCTGAGGAGTTGATCCAGATGCTCAGCAACCGCGTAGTCCCCTAGTCTGAGGATTTGGAGATCCAGTTAGAGGACATGGAGGGTGCTGATGAGCCCATGCAGTTTGAGGACCCTATTCATATTTAGGACCCGATGCAGACAGAGACCACGTAGGAAGTTCTCTTTACTCTCTACCATTTTCCCTGATCTTATTTTGTTAGTAGCATTAAGGACAATGCTATTTTTCATTGGGGGGGTGGGGGGTGGTCCATTTTGATTTTATGACATTTGGTATGTAATAATCATTATACTATTCTTTATTTATCTTTATTTTCACTTTTGGTATGTATATATTTCTACCATTCGATGTATATATTCGTTTGACTTCATTTTGTACATATTTAGTTTACTTTGCGTAGTTTACTTTAAATTCTTTCGTTGTTTTTCCTTAGTAGCATAGCTTCTTATTTCCTTTAGCAGCTTCCTATGAAGTTTATAGATTCTTTTTACGTTTTGTGTGGACAATAAGGCCTTTGATTTTCTTAATGCCATGGTTCTTTCCAAAGGTGGATATTGTGTGAACCAGGTGGCTCTTCCCAACGATTGATGGCGTGACAACCTTCATAAGGGATTGAGTCCGTTTTCTTTATGTTTTGGTACATAGTAGTAATGAATAAAAGTTTCTCAAGGAGCTTCACTTGGTACAAACACATTTACCTTCGACCTTATGGTTAGAAACAAGTTGATTAGCAAAGAATTGCTCTAGTTGTGACCTTTAGACTCTTGTGTTGACTAAAACAATCATCGAGTGGTTTCCTTGAGCCATTTGTGATTTTCAACCTTAGTTAGGGTTGTTGTGGGCCCTCGACTCTGTTCTCTGTAACAATCCAGCAGCGTGAGAGGTGAGGTATTGAATTTCAAGTCCAAGTTCCGTGCCATTAAGTATAGAACTTGCCCTGAATGTTTGTCTAGGCAAAATTCTAGGTGTAGCTCGACTTGAGAAATGATTGTAGGCTCTCCTTTATCCTATTTAAAACTTGAAAGCTTCTGTAGCCTACCAATGTGATATCCCTAGTCGACCCCTTTGAGCCTAAGCCTTTTTCATTCAATAGCCACATTACAAGCCTTTATCCATTTTATAATGACCCTTTCTTGGTACCCGATCTTTCCTTAGTATTCGTGATAACCAATTGGCAAAAGCATAAGTTTGGGGGAGAGACGAGGAATTTGAAAGTGATAAAAGGTACAAAGAAGAAAAATAAATGAAGAAAAGGAAAGAAAGTCCAAAAAGAAATATGTCAAAAAGAAAAGGAAAGTTTAAGGGATTCAAAGAAAGCAATGATGAAAGGCATGGAGTGATTAGAAAAGGAGAAAAATAATTGTCATGAGCAAGAAACAGTGACAGTGTCTCTCTCTAGTTCCCCTAAGGAAGAAGAAAATGACTCAAAGATACAAGAAAATATGAGTCGAAATGTGAAAATGGAGTGCTTAAGGAAAGATGAAACCATCATATGCCGATAAATCGTACCTTGATCCAAAAGACTTCATTAAATTCCCGCAAAAGCTTTATATGATTTCAAGTTGAGTAAGCTTACATTAGTGGTGATTTATATAATGGGCAATCTTATGGTACTTAGAGCCGGATTTGTGGCATTATTTTGAGATGGATGAGCGCACTTCTTCACAATCCTTGTTTTGAGCGTTACATTCTAAAAGAGAGATTTGTTCATGGAGAGTAGAGGAGGAGGAGTTTGGGTCCCACAATGACCTACGTGAGAGAGAGAGCTTCCTTGGTGAATTAAGTCAACTCTTGATGCTCTAGTGTCACATAAGAATTATGGTGCTCAGAAGGTCAAAACATGGTGTTGTTAATAATTCATTTGTTTTAAGGGTAATTGTTAGTCCCAATTGATTCACTTTAGGCCAACTGAAATATACTTTTTTCTAGTGGAGGTGAGAATTACCTAATTTTCTTGAGGAGAAGCAAAAGCTTAATTTTGGGGGAGTTGATAAGTAGGGATTTTGAATTATTATTGTCCTTTTTTACTTGTGTTTTAGGCCAAAAATGCGTGAAGTTATTCCCGGAAACTACCGAAGTATGCTTGCTTGCAAGAATTATTCAAAATGAGACAAAGGAGCCATAGTCAACTCACAAAGGAGTCAAATGTTGAACAAAAATCAAGACTAGGCAAAGAGATCTGAAGCGCGGACTGCACAAATATTGTGCTGCCGCGAAATCCATGCCGCGACTGCAATCATAATTTACGCGGTCCGAATAAGGGAGATTCATAGAGTGTGAATGTTAGCTAAATGATGAGCGTGGACCACATCAGAACTGTGCGGCCGCGAAAGTCCCTGTGCGGTCGCGATTGAAATTATATGTACCGCATAACTGAGATTCAGAGAACTGATAATTTGAGCAAAAGAGAGAAATGCAGTTTGCGCCGGAATTATGCGGCCGCGGATGTACCTTGTGTGGACGCGATCCAAATTATGCGGTCCGCAAAAATGAAGAATCAGAGAGTTGATTTCAAGCCAAACCCAAGCAAGTGAGGACCGCATCACTTTTATGCGGCCGCATAATCTGGAGCGTGGCAGCACTTGGAATTAAATGGTCCGCGAAATCTCTACTCAACCTAGATCCAAAATGGAGGAACGCTGACCGCACTCAGATATTTCTAGCTAAGTATAAATAGAGCATTTTGGCATTTTTAGGTTATGTTATGTATTGTAGGAGCACCTGACACTGCTGAATATTCTGTTTAGGGAAATTTTGTACTAGATTCATCTTTCAACATTAGATTTTTATCTCTTAATCTAGTATTATGAATTTTATCTTCATTTCATCTTTAATTTCTGTTATTTCCGTGAGTAGCTAAACCCATAGCTAGGGTTGTGACCCAACCATAGTGTGTGTATTTAATGGGGCTTGAGTTTTAGGGCTTAATTGTTTATGGGTTAGTGATATTTAGCTTATTTCATACATTAACTGTAGAATTGGCGGTTGCAAACATTGATTCGTTCCTTTTTGACTTAGGCTCTTCTTGAGAAAGAGGGCCCAAGTCTAGGAAAACTAGGCTAACAAGGAATTGGGGTGAACTCATAAAATTGATAGCCCCAATTAAAGGTTTAAACCAAGAGATAGTAATACCCGACTTCAGCTAATATCACTTGAATTGCATGAATACCCATTTGGACTTGAGAAAGTCATAAGTAGGGATTTTAACCTATTATTTGCTCTCTTTTACTTATATTTTGAGCCAAAAATGCGTGAAGGTTTTCTCAGAAACTAACTTAATAATATTTCTTGCATGGATTGTTCAAAATGATCTAAAGGAGCCATAATCAACTCATAAAGGAGTCAAAACTTGAACAAAAACCAAGATTGTGCCAACAGATGAGAAACGCGGACCGTGCCAAGATTGTGTGGCCGCGAAAGCTATTTCAAGGTCCGCAAAATAAAGAATCAGAGAGATGGATTTTTGGGAAAAACATGAACGCGGACCGCGATAGGAAGATGTGGCCGCGCAAGTGCCAGCGCGGCCGCGATTGGAATTTTGCGGACCGCAATTGCTGAGGTTCAGAGAGTTCACTTTTCAAGCTAAAACAAGAAGTGTGGTCCGCATTAGAATTACATGGCCGCGGAAGCCTCCTACACGACCGTGATGGAAATTACGCGGTCTGCGAAACCATGCTCAACCCAGATCTAGAAATTAAAAATGCGAACAGCGATCAGAATTACACGGCCGCGAAACCTCTGCAAGGGTATTTTTGTCCGGAAATTTCAGCTTAGTAAAAATTGATCTGTTTGTCATTTTTAGGTTATGTTATAATTTTGCTGAGCACGTGAGACGGCTAGGTTTTCCTATTTAGGCAATTTTGTAGAAGATTTACCTTATAACATTAGATATTCATCTTTTAATTTAGTATTATGGATTTTATCTTCTCTTTATCTTTGATTTCTGCTATTATTATGAGTAGCTAGACCCATAGCTAGGGTTGTGACCCAACCCTAGTGTGGGTATTTAATAGGTCTTGAATTTTTATGGGTTAGTGATATTTAGCCTAGTTCATGCTAGAATTGTAGAATTAGTGGTTGCAAACACTGATTCATGCCTTTATGACTTAGTCTCTTCTTGAGAAAGAGGGACTAAGTCTAGAAAAACTAGTCCAACAAGGTATGGGGTGAACTCAAGAAATTGATAGCCCCAATTAAAGGGTTAAACCTAGATATAGTAATACCCGACATGAGCTAATATCACTTGTATTGCATGAATACCCATTTGGACTTGAGAAAGCCAAATTGGGAAAAATAACTCAAACTACCGAGAGGTATAGAGTGAGTAGTTGGGTGTGATGGCTATATTACGGCCCCAATCAAATCAAACTCGCCCTAGATTCTTGATACCCGTTAGATATCCACTTAGGAGAAATCCACTACCCTAGTCCTTTTAAACACTTGAAAACCATCATAAAATAATATTTCACATAGCTTTAATCTTAGCATACAATAGAAATAGAAGTAGAAGTAGAATCAACACCAACATGTGTGTAAGTACAATTAGGAACAAGACACGCATTTAGATTTAGATAAATACCTAATTCCAAATCAATTAACTCCATGTGGAAATTGATCCCGACCTTGTTGGGTAAAACTACATCGACCATCGTCGCTACTTAATAGTGGTGTAGGTTTGGAACCGATCAATTCTTGGCATCGTTGTCGGGGAGTTAGACGTTATTAGCTATCTATCTAACTATTTGTGTGTTTTGTTTTTCTTTCCTTTCCTTTTTGTTTTAACTTTTGTGTGTCAATTGCTTTTTGGTACCAAATGACTCTTAACGAGGCCCTCAGACATATTCCTCAGGAGGAGGAGGTAGATGAAAATGATGTGGATGAGGTTAATCTAGAACCTCAAGTACAAAGAATAGGCCGCCCTCCTCATGACAATGTAACAAATCCTCCACCACCTCCAAGGGAAGCATAGAGAGTGTTGCCCAATGAAGGCTACGCAAGTGCAATTGTCCCGCCCCGGATTCGGGCAGGCAATTTTAAAATAACCAATGTCATGCTTACTCTATTGGAACAAAGGGGTTTCTTCACTGGAGCTCCACATCAGAACGTATATAAGCATCTCAATGGTTTTGTAGACACATGTTGGGGGAGAAAGCAGATGAATGTATCTGAAGACGTTTTGAGATTGAGGCTTTTCCCATTTTCACTTAGAGGGAAGGCTTTGGATTGGCTTGAGAGGCTACCCAACCATTTCATCACCACTTGGGATGAGTTGGCTGAAAAGTTCATAGCAAAGTTTTTCTCTCCGGGACATATGAAAACATTGAGGAATGAGATCTTAGCCTTTAAGCAAGAGCCAAATGAACTGTTACATGATATCTGGGAACGGTACTGGACAATAGTCAAAGAACTCCCCAACAACGATATGACTGAAGCAATGATCCAGCAACCATTTTATAGGGGTAACAACACAACTAACCTGAGTGTGGTGAATCACCTAGCAGGGGGTAATTTCACGAACACGCCATATACAGAATCATGTGAAATACTATATGAGATGGCGGACACCTCCTCAGCTTGGCACAGTCGAGCGAACATTCCTCAGAGTGACCCTAATGTTATCCACCTTCACAATGAACTTCATGATCATGGACAAGCCATAGTAAAGTTGACAACTACTATGAATTAGTTAGCAAAGGCTCAGCTTCAGCAGGTTCAGGGGCCAAAGCAAGTAAATGTCATGGAAGGGGTGAATGTAATGGCCAACAAGAGAAGACAACATGGTGAACAAGTTTAAAACAATCAAGAGCAATTTGAGCAATGTGGTAGCGGTTACACTCAAGACAATTATTATGATGATCAAAGTGATGAAGTTTTATATGCCAATAATTACCAAGGTCAATGGAGAAATGCCCCGAATCAACAACAGTGGAGATCACAGGGAAACAATCAAAATTGGGGCAACCAAGGCCAAGGGAATTGGAATAGTGGCAACAACAACAATCCGAACAATTGGGGGACGAACAATCAAAATTGGGGTAATCAACAAGGAAATTGGGGAGGAAACAATAATAGTAATTGGAGTAGAAACAATAATAACAATTAGGGAGGTAATAACAACCAAGGGGGTTGGAACAACAATAACCAAGGCAACTGGGGATCGGGCTTTCAAAGGCCCCCGATGTATCAACAACCCGCCTCCATATCTGTCACAGGGGCAAAGTTCTTCAAACAATGAAAACAGACGGATAGAAAGTATGTTCAAGCAAATGATGGAAAGAAATGCCAACTCCGATGCCCAAATAGCCTCCCACAACACTTCTATCCGCAACTTGGAAGTACAAATAGGTCAAATTTCTCAAGCATTGAATACTCGCCCTAAGGGGTCACTACCGAGTGATACGGTAGTAAACACGATGGGTGGGAACAATATGGGCCATTCTATGGCGGTGACCACAAGAAGCGGTAGAGGTTGTGTTGCTAGTACCTCTAATCCAAAGAAGATTGTGAGTGATGATGTGTTGTTGCAAGATGAGGATGAGCCAAGAAATGATGTGCAAGTAAATGATGAGGTGAGGATAGACATTGATGACAACGTGGATGATACCCAAAATGATGTGAACCCGTCTAGGTAACATGTGATAGACATACCGAAAACGGTAGTGCCCAAAGCCAAGGCTCCCTTGCCAAGGACTCATCCACCATATCCTCAATGGCTCGCAAAGCAAAACTATGAGAACCAATTCAAGAAATTCATTGATATGATGAAAAGCTTGTATATAAATGTGCCCTTGGTTAAATCTCTAGAACAAATGCCGAGATATGCCAAGTTTATGAAGGACTTGGTAACAAAGAAGAGGTCAAAGAAATGTGAGACGATCAAAACTACACATCAAGTGAGTGCCATTGTGCATTCCATGGCTCCAGAGCTTGAGGATCCCTATGCCTTTACAATTCCATGCACTATTGGTAGTACCAATTTCACCAAAGCCTTGTGTGATTTGGGAGCGAGAATTACTTTGATGCCATATTCTGTGTTCAAGATATTGGGGATTGGGCAACCAAGACCTACTTCGATGAGGTTGCAAAAGGCGGACCAGACAATGAAGATGTCGTTGGGGATAATTGATGATGTGCTAGTTCGGGTCGACAAGTGCATTCTTCCCGCACATTTTGTGATACTCGACTGTGAGGTTGACTATGAGGTGCCAATCATATTGGGGAGACATTTCCTAGCTACAGGGAACACCTTAGTTGATGTGCAAGCTGGGGAGCTCACCTTTCGGGTGGGCGATAAAAAAGTTGTGTTCCACGTGTGCAAATCAATGAGGCCGCCTAATAGCAATGAAGTTTGTTCGTTTGTGGATCTTGTGACTGAGGTGATTGTTGATGACACAAGTACTATGATCAATGTGGAAGACCCTTTGGAAGCTGTGTTGTTGAATCACGATAAGGATAAGAAGGAAGGCTTGGTAGAATGTGCAAATGCTTTGCAAGGAATTGGATCCTACACATATGGACCCTGAAAACTTTCCTTGGACCTTGAGAACCAGAAGAATCCACCTACAAATCCCTCAATCGAGGAGCCACCAACATTGGAGTTGAAGCCCTACCTTCACACCTCAGGTATGAGTTCTTAGGCCCTTGTTCTACATTACCTGTTATTCTTTCTTCGGGCTTAACTAACGTGCAGGTGGACTCCACCCTTGTGGTGCTTCAAAGGAGGAAGAAGGAAATATGTTGGACTTTGACTAATATTCGGGGTATAAGTCCCACATTTTGGATGCACAAAATCATATTGGAGGAAGATGCAAAACCCTCTGTGGAACATCAAAGGAGGTTGAACGAGGCCATGCAAGAGGTAGTCAAGAAAGAGATTATCAAGTGGCTAGATGCAGGGGTTGTGTACTCCATTTCGGCTAGTTCATGGACTTCGCCGGTAAAATGTGTCCCAAAGAAAAGGGGTCATGACTATGATCACGAATGATAGAAATGAATTGATCCCCACAAGAACTATCACCAGTTGGAGGGTATGCATAGATTATAGAAAGCTGAACAAAGTGACCCGAAAAGATCATTTTCCATTGCCCTTTCTTGATCAAATGTTGGATATACTTGCTATATGTGTTTATTATTCCTTCTTGGATGTGTATTCCGGTATAACCAGATTCTCATTGCAGCTGAAGACCAAGAGAAAACCACCTTCACTTGTCCGTATGGCACATTTGCATTCTCACGGATGCCGTTTGGTTTGTGTAATGCACCGGCTACTTTTCAGCGTTGTATGATGGCAATATTTACGGATATGGATGAGGACTTCCTTGAGGTTTTCATGGATGATTTCAGTGTTGTGGGGGATTCCTTTGAAGAATGCTTGGCTAATCTTGACAAAGTGTTGGCCCGATGTGAAGAAACCAACTTGGTGCTTAATTGGGAAAAGTGCCACTTTATTGTCGAGGAGGACATTGTCCTCATCCATAAGATATCCAAGAACGGTATTGAAGTGGACAAAGCAAAAAATGAAGTGATATCAAAACTCCCTACTCCAACATCCATCAAGGGAGTGAGGAGCTTTCTTGGTCACGCGGGGTTTTACCAATGGTTCATCAAGGATTTCTCAAAAGTGGTGAACGCCTTGTGCAAGTTGTTGGAAACAGATGAAAAGTTTGTGTTCAATGATGATTGCATGAAATCTTTTTAGATTCTCAAGTATAGGTTGACTACCAATCCCATCATTACTACACCCAATTGGAGCTTACCATTTGAGCTCATGTGCGATGCTAGCGACGTTGCGGTGTTGATACCCAATTTTTCCTCAAACTATTTTAAAATTTGCATATATACCTTCAAAATAACTTTTTATAATAACTGGTATTTTTCCATTTTTTTTATTAATTTTCTTCCCAATTTATTCAGTACTTTATGTTCAATAATTATTCATAAATTATATTATAAATAATTTCAAAACGTTTCCTAGCTCAGTATATCATTTTCTAATCCTATCAGAATTTAATCATTTTATAAATTAGCCAATTTGGCATTATTTAATTATAATTACAGTAATTTTACAATTATAGCCTAATTGTGCATTTTACACTATTTTTAAATCACTAATTAGCCATTTTATATTTTAATATTAGCTAATTACCTTAATTTCATTTATTTAGCATCAATTTCATTTTTATATGATTATTAGCTATTTTTATTAATTATTTATCTATTCTAGTGGGTATTTAACAAGTAGCCACTTTAATTTAAATTTCAGCCTAATTTAATTTAACCCCCAACCCAATTAAAACCAGCCCAATACCCAGGCCCAACCTATAAGCCTACCCAACCCAATTCCCTTTTTAATCTGGACCGTTGATCATTTCTGATCAACGGACCATATTAATCCTTGCCTTAATTAGACCTAACGACTACCCCCTCCCCTTATTTCACTCCTCTCACACTATCTCTCTGGTTCCCTCTAGAGACTTCTGGTCTCTTCACCTCCGATGAGGTTTGTTCATCTCCTCCGGCCATCTCCTCATCGGAAACCTTGAAGGTCTCACCTTCTGCCGTCCTTATGTCTCCATCCCTTACACTTGTGTCACCGTTCAGGGCTCTCAAGTGAACCAGAGGCGGTACAACTTATCTCTCCGGTCTCATGCCATTTTCTCCAGCCATCTATGGTTGGTCGAGTAATATCTACCCCTTTCCGGCCAAATACCAGTAATATCTCTGAGTTTCTTCTTCTTTTTTGGGTTCTCCTAGGAACCCTGACTTCGAACCTTCTGATCTTTCAAGATCTGTAACAGATCTATGTGTATTTCAAGGTTTTCACATGTGTTCTTCAAAAACTCTCCTTGTTTTCAAACGATTTCTTCGCTGTCTAAAACTAGGGTTTTCTTAAGAATGATTCTTCTTCATTTTTTAAGTACTTTCTACTATGTTTGAATGATTCTCTTATGTTTTCTTACCGTCTGACTTATTCTGCTAAAAAGCCCTAATTTTTAAGTCGTCTCTGATAACATGTTCGTTCAATCTTTACGTGTGCTTGTTTCTTATGAAACGATCTGTGCTTTTTGTGATTTTTACCCTATTTGCCTTGTTAGGGTTTCAAATTCTTGTATATGCTATGTTTATCCCGCTTTAATACGTACTATGCTCTAGTTTGAATCCCCGATTTTGTGTGATTCTTACTTTACCTAGGGTTTTCTGATTCTTGATTAACATATGTTATTCCAATATTATTTGATTAAGGCTTTATTAATTTTTCTACTCTGTGGCCTTTACTGATTTTGATTTGCCTCAAAAACTAGGATATTTCCCTTTGAATGATACTTCTGTACTAATTCTCGAATTGTTTCCTCATTTGTGAGATGCTTTCCTTAATGCGGACTGATTCCCTGTTATTTTGGTCCCACCCGCGATTCTTATGATTGATTTGTTAAAAATTAAATTGTATCCTACCTTATTTATGTGTTTCAACCTTCTGTCAAACAATCAGTATATATTTTCCTTATGTGAAATTATGTATTTAGCCTTTATCACATGCTACATGCCTTACTACTTTTATTAGCTCATGACTGATTCTTTCCTTATGTGACACCAAGTATGACCGTTTGAACTAGGACTCCCTAATTAAAGGGAGTCCAGGTCTGTGATTGATTCTAATTGAATATGATTTTCATTGATTGAATAATAAGTACTTGTTACCTTATTTTCTACTCGTTTTGAAAATCTATAAATACTTTACTCTTTATTTAGATGAGATAGTTCAAGCTCTCCCTCTCACACACAAACATACTCTGTTCTGAACTTTTCTTTCTCTGTTGTTATTTACTTGCTACTCAGTCGGCTAAAAGCCAAGATTGAGTAACACTACTACTCTACTTGCTCTACTGTATCACTGCTTTGTTTGCACTACTGCTCTATTGGTCTACATTGTTCCATACATTTTTTCTCTCCTTCTCTGCACACTGTTGCTCCCTTACTCTGCATTTACTTCATCATCTAACTGGTATGTTCTCAGTTTAATTTTAAGGTTTCCAAAACAACATGCTTCAGTATGTGTTACAGTTCCTTTTATTCCTATCACGTGTCTACTTATGGTTTTATTGCTTACCCTGCAATTAGCATGCCTATTTATCAAACTATATATATGGTTAATCTCTAGTTCAACATGTCTATATGTTCCATTAAAACTTCTACCCTATCCCCTCAGCCCAGTACATGATAAGCATGTAGTTCTGAACATAGTATGTACTCTAACACCCCTCAACCTGATGCTATTTCAATCCTGACATAAATCCTTGTGAAGGACTATGCTATGACAGTTTAAGTCTTGTAATACTCTTTTTGTGAGGTCTACTTGTGTGCAAGCTTGTTCCTATATGCTTCATACTTGTCCCCAATACCTCATCTCCCTGCTTGTGGTTGCTGAACTTGTCTTAGTTCCTGTTTATTGTTCTGTGTGTGTTGTTTGAATATGTTAGTTGTGCTATTGCCTTACCCTTTTCAAACTATTTTCACTAAACCTCTATCTTTCTCAAAACTTCTTTAAAAATTGTTCTTACTCAAACTCCCCAACACTATGAGCACTTTCACTATATTCTTAGACATTAGGTTATGCCCCTCTTATGTGAGCATTGCTTTGGGACCCTTGAACTCCCTCTGAACTTTAACACACAAGGGAGGGCCTTCCCACACTGCACTTACTCCATCTTGGCTATGAGATCTGGGTGTGACCACTGCCTGGGATCCCTTGAGATCCTTGGGGAACTTTGACACACCTGGATCATGTGAAAGGTTGTGAACTAATGGCATTGAGAATCTGGAAACTTGGGCCTACTATGGAGGGCTCCCTATAGTTAACTTCTTCTTTTCCTATTTTAGTTATGTAAATCATATTCAAAGGTTTGTAATAATTATTTGTAAAAAACTATTCTGGGGTGGATAGTGAAATATCGGTGGGGATATGCATGCTATACTATAAGTATGGGTAGATATCATGTTTTTCTAGGTTTATTTTTCTATGTGCGCACTAGTAACCATGTCTAGTAGTCAAGTATTCCATGCATTTAGATATCATGTAACTTAGGTTCATATATCTGCTTTCCCTTCAACATATCATCATTCATTACCTTCACTTAGGAATCATGTTCATAGGATTAATAATAACAACAAAATTTCTAACATGTGATTCTGTCCATGCATTCTGAAAAATGAAATCTAAATCATGCCTTAGAATAATCGTGTTAACAAATCTGCAATCATGATTTACCATGTTATACCCATAGAGATCCTGTTCTATGAAAACAACGATTAAAATCTGTCACTTATGTTGTTCCTGAAGCTGTGAAATAATACTGTGGTACACCTAGAAATCCTGCTTAGGGTAACAATCTGCTACTAAATCAGTCATTCTCATATTTGCTGTATCTTCTGAAAAGTATGTTTAAAATACTGTGATTTTATGCACTTAGAAGATCCTGTCTAGGAATTATGCATATAACCATTCTTCATCTTTGTCTACGCATGTTAGATATCATGTTCGTAGGATCTCATTCCATACTTAGTTTAAACACATGTCTGAAACAATCCCATGTTCTAAATAAACTGTCAATCAGTCATTTGTGCACACTTAGGATCACATGCTATTAGGATTGATAATCTGGAATCCTTAACAAACCTGTACAACTGTTGCATGTTATTTTACACCTAGGCAAGCCTTAGGTAATCAATTACAAGAAATAAAACCAGATCTGTCTTTGTGATCATGTTAACTACCAGCATGCTAAAATCAGTAGGCAAGCCTGGCTAGGACTTCCTCTCTGAGTTATGTGACAAATATGATCATGTTATTGTCATTAGATATCATTTTTAGGAACTGAATCTGGACCCAAATTTGTGTATGAGGCATGTTGTTTATGTGCAATATATGTGGAGGTATACTTGATCCCCCTTAATTGCTTTCCATGCTCTTCCCTTATGTGCAATCCTACATGTTTTGTTATTTGTCGCCTTAGCATTTTTACCTTTGAAACCTGAGGGTGTACGTAGAAACCTACCTTTTAGGATAATAGTCCTAACTTCCTCCAGGACTAATAGGAAAGGGGCTGGGTAGCAGTATGCAATAGAGTTCGTGACCAATACGCGCTTTAATTACCTCCACGGAGTGGGAAAAGGGTAGAATATGGATATGATGACCGGTGCGCTAATACCACGTGTAGCCCCTCTTTGAGGAGTGTCATACCGGGTATTGCATTGATGTGATCCATATTATCTCAAACCTAGGATATCATTTACCTTACATGCTTAGACTGTATCTCTTTTCAAAACGTAGTTCTTCTCTAATCATTTTCAGACACCTTGTATGCTTAAGACTTGAATCCCCTCTTATCTGAGCCTTTATTTGTTTGTTTGCTAAGTTGCACAAATTCACAAAGCTATTTGGCCGGGAACCACACTTATGGATCCTGAGGGGTGCCTAACACCTTCCCCTTGGGATAATTTCAAGCCCTTACCCTATTTCTGGTTAACAACGTAGTTGTAAATGAACCCCTTAGGTGCCCTAACGCACCTCAAAATCGTTAGGTGGCGACTCTTCAAAAATGCAAACCCCTTCCCAAAAGGAATGTGTTTTCTCGACCCAAATGTCTTGAACCTGATCTCCGCGAGGAAAAAGGGGATGCGACATACGGTAGGAGCGATTTTGGAGAAAAGGATCAACAAGATTCTATTATGCATGCAAAACAATGAACGACGCCCAATTCAACTATACGCTGATCGAAAAAGAGCTATTAGCTATTTTCTTCGCCATGGAAAATTTTTGCCCGTACCTCATGGGTACCAAAGTGATTGTGCACACCGATCACGCGGCACTTCGTTACTTGATGAATAAAAAGAACTCTAAGGCTAGGTTGATGAGATGGGTTCTTCTTCTATAAGAATTTGACCTTGAAATCATAGACAGAAAAGGGAGTGAGAATCAAGTGGCGAACCACTTCTCATGATGGCCTCAAGATTAATGATTCATTTTTCGGAGGAACAACTCATCTCCGTGACTCTGAATTGGATGCCTTGGTTCGCCGATGTGGCTAACTTTATTTTGAACGGCATTGTCCCAAGTGAGCTCTCTTCTAACCAAAGGAAGAAGCTCAAACGGGACTGCTTGGATTATTATTGGGATGAGCCATATCTTTTAAATATTTTCAATGATGGTGTTATCCGGAGCTGTTTTCCGGAAGAAGAGAAATTGAGTATTCTTGAAGCTTGTCATTCCCTGCCCTATGGTGGTCATCATGGTGGGGCGAGAACTTCTATAAAGGTTCGAAGATGTGTATTCTATTGTCCTACCTTATACAAAGACGCTAGCGAGCTTGTTAGGCGTTGTGATGTGTGCTAAATAGCTGGTGGAATTTCCAGGAAGAATGAAATGCCCTTCACCACCATTCTTGATATTGATATTTTCGATGTGTGGGGCATCAACTTTATGGGGCCATTTGTGAGTTCATGTGGGAACACTTATATCCTTGTTGTTGTTGATTATGTTTCCAAATGGGTTGAAGTTGTGTCTTTGCCCAACAACGAGGCACGAAGTGTGGTGGCTTTCTTAAAGAAAAATATCTCCACAAGGTTCGGAACCCCAAGGGCTATCATTAGTGATGGGGGTTCTCATTTTTACAACAAAGCCTTCGACACTTTTGTTTCCAAGAATGGTGTCAATCATAAGGTGTCAACCCCTTATCACCCCCAGGCAAGTGGAAAAATTGAGGTCGCGAATAGGGAGATTTAGAGCATATTATCCAAGATTGTCAATGTAAACCGGACTGATTGGTCAAGAAAACTTGGCGGTGCTTTATGGGCCTATAAAATTGCTTACGAGACTCCAATTGGTATGTCTCTGTACCGGTTGGTATTTGTAAAAGCTTGCCTTCTTCTGGTCGAATTAGAGCACAAAGACATGTAGGAGCTGAAGAAATTGAACCTTGAATGGGATGTAGCTGTCAATCTCCGGGTAGAGCAAATAAATGAACTTGATGAGTTTCGGTTCCATACTTATTCGAGATTGTCCTTGTAAAAGGACAACATGAAGTAATTACATGAAAAATATATCCAGAATAGAGAATTCAAGGAGGGTAACTTGGTTCTTCTATTCAATTCTCGGTTAAGGATGTTTTCGGAAAAGCTCAAGTGAAAGTGGAGTGGCCCTTTTGAAGTGTTACATGTGACTCCCTTCGGTGCTCTAGATTTGAAAAACAAGAATGGTGAGATCTCCAGAGTCAATGGGCACTAAGTGAAGCACTACCTTGGCAAGATTTATGATATCCACGTTGTGGCCTTGATCCATTTCAAGTGATGATGGTAAGATGCGTCGTGCCGCGACACTAAATCAGGCGCTTCTTGGGAGGCAACCCATATGTTTTGCTTTCTTTTGATTTTCATCTTAGATTAGGTATTATTTTTTACTAACGTGTTGTGAAGTGTATGTAGGAATTGGTTGTGCAGTGCAGGATATTGACAAGGAAGAAAAGTGGCAAAGTGACAAGTTCGCGAAACGCGCCCAAAATTTCACGGACCGCGTGAGCACTTCGCAGTCGACATCTTTGTGCGCGGACGCGTAGTTGCAATGAGAAAATGCCAACTCTCTGAAGTTAGACTGTCAAAAATCCTTTAGAATTCGCGGTCGCGTTCATATTGTGTCAGACCGTGGAATTTTCGGGCCCGCAGCCAATATTTCGCAGACCGCGCCTTGGTGATTGAAGAAGATCTAAAAAGGTAACATTGTGCGGATCGCGACAAAATTTCGCGGCCTCACTCAGGTAAGGTATGGGTTCCACTATTTAAGTATAAATAGGGGTTCATGAATCATTTACACTTTGCGAACCCCAACATTTCACCACACCTAAAAGCACCGTTCATCTCTCCGTACTTTCAATCTCATCTCATTCACATCAAGAGTAGATTTCCTAGAAATTTTTTACAACTGATATGTTCAATTCAATGATTAGATTTTATCTTTTTCTTTTCTTGTCTCTTTTTTTTTTTTTTAATTTTCCTTCTTATTTAGGGTTAGATGCATGCCATAATGTCAAATTAATTCTTAATTATTGCTTAAATACATGTCGGTAGTGTTTGTATGCCTAATGAGGGTTGGGGCTAGTAACTTTGCATGGTTAATTGCTTTAATTTTTGCAAAATTAGTGAAAAATCTAGTAGTTTGTGTTCTTCAGTACCGATCTCATTTGAATTTCGCGACCACGATCAATTTTCCGTGATCCGCGATAGGGTATGTGGCCGCGTTCATTATTTCGCGGTCTGCGATACCCAAGCTTTTAGGAACTGATAGTTATTTATAATACGCGGTCGCAGCCATTGTTACGCGATCCGCAAATGGTCCTTCACAGAAGCGTTCATTTTTCCGCGGTCCGCGCTTTTGAACTTCAGATAGTCTATTATTTGCTTTCGCGTCTGCGTTCATTTTTCCGCGGTCTGCGATTAGTTCTTTGCGGCGGCGTCCAATTTTTCACGGTCCGCGTTTGATCATGATCAGAGAGTCAGTAGTCTGAACCTCACCTCTTCGCGGCCGCATTCACTTTTACGCATTCCGCGATGGGCATTCTGAGTCCGCGTTCAATTTTTCGCGGTCCGCGGTGCCCTGTTCACAGAAGCATATGTTTCATTTCATTTGTCATGCTTTAACACTTGATTGAACTCCAACTCTAACTGTCTTTCATTATTTGTGTGTTGCAGATGATGGTGCATTCTCGTGGTGGTGGAGAGAAATCATAAGGGAGGGCAGAATCCTCCCGAGGCCGGGGTAAAGGAAAACAATCCTTACCCTTAGCAGCACAAAGGATTATAAGCAAAAGGCGACCCTCACTAGACCTCCTGCCGAATCTTCTAACACAAGTGAATATCTCCCATACTGGGAGGCTTCCGAGGGGGAATCTGCACAACAACAACAAGAGGCTCAATCACAACCCTTCCGCCTAGTAAATGAACCTACCTTCTCTTCTAGGTTGTTTGATGGATCACAGGGAGGTAGTGAGGCATCAGAGACATCTTCCCCACCCGCTATGACATCTTCCCCACCCGCTATGACACCGGCCTCAACTGCTACCCTAATAAATGTTGATGATGATGACGAGGTCCCGGATGACGGGAGAGGGGGTGATACCAATATGGGTGGTCTTGCTAGATCCAGAAAGCCTGAGGTGTGATCCGTGAGCGAGAAAGCATATCTGAAATTCTGGGAATTGTTTCCCCAAAGGCCACTCACCCTTGAGCGACAGTTCATAGAAAGAGACCTCCTTTCTCACAACCCAAATGTCAAGAGACAGTTCGAGGAGAGAAAAAGGTGGAAGTACTTCACCATCAAGGTTGTGGATGCCAATGAGTACCTTGTCAAGGAGTTCTACGCAAATGTTTCCCACATTAAAAAGGGCACAACTGTGACAAAGGTACGGAACTTGAAGATGTGGTTTGATGGCAACACTTTGAAACAATATGTTGGTTTTGAGGATGTGGAAGCCGTGCAATACTCGGAGAAGCTAGCCTTAGATGAAGCATATTTTCCTTGGCTAGCGGAAGTAATAGCCATCCCATGCATAACACCGGCCTGGCTCACAGATGGAGTCCCAATAGCAAGGAACACCCTCATCTTTGAAGCCAAAGGGTGGCCCACATTTGTGTGCAGCCGGCTAGACCCCTTCCAGCATGACAATGTCCTCCCACTCTCCCGGGGGATTCTGGTAGCATCCATCATGGTGGGGTTACCAATCAATGTGGAGAACCTCATGTCCTACCATATCTCCAAAGCAGTCGGAAAAGAAGAAAGATCCTACCCCTACCCCAATTTCATCACTATGTATCTCGAGGACCAAGGGGTAAAGGGGAGGCACTATGACATGAAGGTGAAGCCTAAAAACCTCTCTCCTACTATAGCCTCCAAGGTGCGGAAAACCCTAAAGAAAAGGGTAAAGCCACTACCTCAACTAGCCAGTCTGAAGAGTCAAGGGTAGTGGCCACCGGGTCAGAGCCTTCCACAACAGAGGAATCTTTTTCTGTCACGCCTCCTCCTTCATCTGGGCCATCCATCACTGTGCCACTATCTGTGCCCTAGTTTTCCACTTAACCTCAGACTACACTACGGGTTTCTCAGACATTATCCAGCATCAACAACTGGATGCAGGCAGCTACATCCAAGTTGTCCGTCTTATCCAGTGCAGTAGCAGCACATTCAGCTCCAGCAAAGCTTCAGGTACCTCCATTAGTGAAGGATTCATTAAAGGAGCTTCTAGACAACTAGAAGAAGCTTCTGGACAACCAGAAGAAGATCCTGGAGACTTTGGATGCACATGGAAAGGTGATAAAGGATCTAGGCAAACAAGTGAAGAAGATGAGGAAGACTTAGGCCTCAAAGGAGTCAGTGGAGTTGCTGAAGAAGGAGGTAGAGAAGTTCACTTCTATTGGAGATATCCTACTGGACTTGCTTATGGAGGAGACTACCCCAGAAGCGCAGGCAGCAGAGCATGAGGCATCGGATGCAGCAGCTGGCTAGTTTGAGGTCACTACCAGAAAATGGGTCTATGGCAACAGTAATTTTAGCAACGGTTCAACAGCTGTTGCCATAGAACGTATATGGTAACGGTTACAACTGTTACAGTAGCATTTTAGTGATACCAACACACTTTAACTATACAACCGTTGCAATTGAAAACAAACCATAGCCATAGATTTATCTAACGCAACGGTTATATAAACTGTTCATATAAAACAATCTACTGGAACGCATCTTTCGTAAAAATAGCTATTGGAACGGTTATGTTTTTCCCTCTTTATTTTCCCCCTAAATTTTTGTTAACCCGCCAATTATCCCCTATTTATTTATTTTTTTAATAATTTTAATAACCTAAATATTAAATAAAAAATATTTGTGTTATAGTTACTTGTATACCCCAACGCCGATATCCCCAATGCCACATTAAGCCTACTTCTTCACTGGAGCTGAGCGATTCTCTGCAAGAATCTTCTTCTTTCTCTCAAAATCTCCGATTCCTCCATCCCCCTCTGTCTAAAAACTCTGATACCCCCATCTCTCTCTGATTCCTTGAAAAATCCTCAATCCTCTTTTAATTTAGAGTTTCTGAGGTTTAGTTTGATTAAGTGTAGAATGAATCTGAGAAACTAAGATTTTGTGCAAAGGGTTTGTATCCTTTGAAGGGATTAGGTTAACTTGTTATGTAAAGGTTACAAACAAAGATCAGAGAAACAACTTGAAGACCCAAATACTAAGGTAATAAAAAAAAATTCGCTCTTTGCACTTTCTGGTTCTTAATCATGAAATCTGGTCTTATTTTTGGGTTTTCTTATGGGTTTTTTCAGTGGAATTAGGGATTTTGTGTGAATTTTCAGGTACTATTATCGCACTTTTACTATGAATTCTGCTTTTGTCGCAATTTGTTTTGGCACTATAATCACTTGGTTGATTACTCATTATCTTTTAATATGGATAGCTTTTTATTTTTCTCTGATTGTTTTGTTTCTGGCAACTAGGCTTTCGCATAACTTGTCCAATAGTTTTTGATGACTGATGAGTACCTCATAAGTAGTATAGATTTTACTATGGCTTCTGCTATTCTTTCACCTATTTCGTATAAATAACCTGCCAATAATGATTCTTTGTTTGGTGGTCTAGATTATACTGAAGAACGATAACCTTAACTATTTATTTGCATATCCAGACTTGCTAGATGATCTAAGTTTTGCTCGTTCTTGGCTCCCTGTATGTCTTGGTAGTATCAATGAAATATACCACCAATCAAATAGTCCTTTGTAATTACTCCCTCTGTATTCATGTGTGCATTCCTGTGTATTCGAATATGTATATGGTTGTTGTGTGTCTATGTCTTTGTCTAAGTTTTGTTTGGTTATTTGCTGAAATCATGAGGTGTAACCCTCCTCTTGTGAACTTTGTCCAACTTCATCCAAAGACACTGATCTAGCTTGCCCAAAGACCCTGCATAAGCTAAAAAAACCCGGCAGCAGGGCATCCTTCCTTTCTTCTGTTTTTTGGCAGATTATTTAGAAACCAGGAATCTTTCTTTATCTCTGGAATAGTGATCCTCTGCAGCTAATTGAAATGTTTCAGCTAAATCAATCTTTTGTTTTCCTATCCTTGCTGATTTTTCAATTATTCCAGTCTAGCGGAGTAGGAGGCTGTACTTGTATTGATTTGCTACTCTGTTTTTGATATTTAAACTGTTTAATGTGAAAGAATAAGAGATATGTTTCCTTCTATGAAATACAGATAAGCTGGCTGATACTTTTTTGGCATTTAAGTGTCTATCTTGACCTTCTAATTTTGCTTTACCTGAACCTTGATACAGTTTTGCTGATGAACATTTTCTCTTCCATGTTTACCTTTTCAGATAGAGTCGAGGTTGGATCCATTTTATTCTTCGCAGGTAGTTATGTTTTTTTTTCGTACTTAAAATTTTCTAGCTTTCTATACCTTACGGCACATATGGACCTTCTATATCAGCAATTAATGAAATCATCCTATTAAAAAGTCCTTATCTTATTAAATAGGCTTCTGGTAGAGTGTATGAACTTAAGTTGTTTAATTAGGTCTTCTATATGTCAATATTGCCTATGGCAGGGAAATTATATGGATAAGATATTAGATAAGTAATAGAACTGATTAATTAAAAACAATTATGGTCAAGAACCACCACATACCATGTATTCAAACACAAAAGTGCAGATTGTCTATCTTTATTGAAAATTTCCCTAACATTTGCCTCACTCTCCCTGAACCACATAGTGAGCAAGTCAGGCCCTTTGATATGGTTGTTTATAATTGAATTTTACAAGTTACCATAATTCTTCTTGGTAATGGCCTATAGATGTCCATTTCCACTAACACCCTGGCAGTGTTATCAAAGGTGAAAAGCGCAAAAAAGCTCTAAGGTTCGTTGGGGCTTTAAGCGCAAAGCGCAAATAAAGCGTGGGCTTTAATGAAAAAAGGCGCAACTCTTTTCTTATTGAAGTAAAGAGGAAAGGAGTTGTTCTATGGATTTTTGCCTATTTTCCTCTCTAGTGTTACTGAGTGGAGTACTAGAAAGAATAGGGATGTCTCCATTTTATGATTTGAAAGACTAATAGATGAAATTGAGGAGTAGTGTTCCACTGACTTTAATGCACAGTGTACTGACTTTAATTGTCATACGTATGTTGTTAATGCTAAAAAAAATTACTGAAAAGTTGTCACTTGCCAGTGGAGTGGTGACGCCCTTTGCGTGTTCAAACCTCCAATTGATTCTTGCATTACTGTGTTTAGTGTTACATGTATGTGAAATTTGGAATCATACAAGGGATTCTGATAGCTTTTGTATTTTCCATGATTGAGAAATTCAAATTTTCCAAGGACAAACAACAGAGAGATTCTTAAGTTGAAAGATGAAAATAGTGAAATTTTAATCTCCCCCTTATACAAGACTGAAATTTTTACCATGGAAATTCATCAACCTGATTTCGGAGATAAAAGAATTCATGTGGGAATAGAACACAGACATCTTATGGACCTATGTGTGATGGCTTAAAGTTAGCCTATGAGAATGAAAAGGTTGTTAGGGATGTTGTAAATATTCACTGGAAGGTATACAACTTATAATTTCCACTAATTGACGACTCTTTAGTCAATAATTTGGAAGATCAAACACCACAAACCAGTGATTAAAAAAGCGCTCGCTTCCTCTTCTCTTCTTCATCAACTTCTGATTTCTGAAATAATCTCAAAGCATCAACTAGGGTTGTTCTTCTTGTTCAATAGTACAGGTATGTTCTGCTTCTGCACTTCTTATTTTCAGTCTTCTTCTTTTTCTTTTTCTTTTTCTTCTGCACTTTTGATTTTCAGTCTTCTTCTTCTTATTTTTCTTTTTCTTTTTCTTTCTAAACATCCAAAAAGCGGTGGAATGCTGGCGAAGTATTTTTTTTAACCTTCGGTTCTTTCTCAGAAAATTTCTGCCCACTTTTTCCATTTTCTGCCCAAAATTTCTACCCAATTTGTCCCTAGTTGATGAAGAAGAAGAAGTTGAAGAAGATGACGAGCAATATAATAATGATACTGGAATACATGAATTTGGCAATCTTGTAGAAGAATAGGATGCTCATTCTTTGAAAAGTATAATAACTTAATCACAACTTTCCTATTTATTTTGTAAGAGATGATTTTTAAGAAGTTAACTTTTAAAGGTCTTAAATTGCTTTACTTGCTTCACTGTTTGTGACTTTCTGAGTTACACCCTTAAAAGCAGTGGTCAATATCAAATTACTATGCTTTTGGTTTATTTGATTAGTTTTGCTGATTTACTTTTATCGTATAGGATATTTATGGATTATGGTGATAAAAGTTGGATGAATCTCCTAAGATGGACAGATGAGTATATCTATGGAGTGAATGATTTTCTTGATAAGGCATTTGAACGAGCCGCCCAAGGAAATAAAATATTATGCCCTTGCAAAAAGTGCATGAATCGCTATTGGTATTATAGAAATATGGTGGAGGATCATTTGGTTGTTCATGGATTTTTTGATGGTTATACCAAATGGGTTTTCCACGGGGAAGGATTTTCTTCGAGAAATACACCTCATCCAAGCAATGATGATGAAGGTTCTACCATGCGTGACGATATGGATGGACTCCTTCATGATACATTTAAAAATATAGAGGGTCAGGCAGGGGATGAAGATGGAATTGGGGAAAGATTATCTGAAGATGCAAAGAAGTTTTTCAAATTGCTGGAGGAAGGAAAATAAGAGTTATATCCGGGGTGTGAAAATTTCAGTAAACTGAGTTTCACTATTCGATTGTACTTGCTTAAATCCTTGCATGGGTTGAGTAATATGGCTTTCTCTGATTTGTTAGAGTTGATAAAAGAGGCATTTCCCTTTGCTCAGGTACCGGAATCTTTCAACAAGTCTAAAAGCATGATAAAAGATTTGGGTCTTAATTATGAAAAAATACATGCATGCCCTAATGATTGCATGTTATTTTGGAATGAAATTTCGAATGCTGATAATTGCTCTATTTGTGGTTCTTCAAGATGGAAGAGTGCTAGTAATTTGACTAAAGCAAGCTCTAAAATCCCTGCAAAGATTTTAAGGTACTTTCCTTTAAAGTCTAGGCTTCAGAGGATATTCATGTGTCCTGAAACGGCTGCTGCAATGAAATGGCATGCTAATGAACGACCCAATGATGGGAATATAAGATATCCTGCTGATGGGGAAGCTTGGAAGGCTTTTGATTCTTTGCACCCAGACTTCTCTAGAGATCTTCGGAATGTTAGATTGGGTCTTTCAAGTGATGGTTTCAACCCGTTTCAGACCATGAGCATTTCTCATAGCACGTGTCCTATTATGTTAATGAACTATAATTTATCACTGTGGATTTGCATGAAGCCAGAGTATATAATGTTGTCTATGATCATTTCAGATCCATCATTCCAGAAAATGATATAGATGTGTACCTACGCCCATTAGTTGAAGAATTGAAGGAACTATGGGAAAAAAGTGAATCAGAAGTGTCTAGCTCCGCATTTACTTGTTCATAATCAAAGGTAATTTCAGTTTTATTGTATGGCAAAATAACCCTTGCGTATTACTACTAACCTGAGATGAACCATTCTAATTTCAGACATCTCATCTCCTGCAACTATAAGTCTTTCTAAATCAAATTTAAACTTAAATCTGATTGAGTATGTGAATGTATGGCTGTAAAAAGGAATGTGATAGTTACTAGCTACAAATTAGAAAGTACCTTTAATTTCTGATTGTTTGTTGCTTATATAGGTTAGTTTTCTTGGATTTTCAGCAATGGAAAGTAGAATCCATTTGTTGACTCTCCTAATATTTTAGTAATCGTGTGGCTCAACTAGCCAAGAAAAGATGACAATGATAAAGAGTGCAACCTACAAATAAGCTTGACTTAGTTGAATGATATTTATCTTATGGATAGAACTAAGTATCACTCCTTAGTGCTTCTATTAGAAAATGATATACTATGTTTGCTGCTTTTGCTAACGTATATTGTGTTTGCTTTTCAGAGAATAGTCATCAATCAAGAAGGGTGCTCAAGCAAAAATAAAAAAAATATCCAACCGCATTGCAGCGGGATCACTTGCATCTTTGCGAAATCAAAGGGTTTCGTCGTTGACAATAAAAAGAAACTTCCAAGCTACAAGGTCAAATGCAAATGAAGAACGACAATCAGAAGGTGGATTACCTTTATCTTTACAAAACCAAAAGGTTTCGTCATTGAAAACAAAAACAGTCTTGAAAGCTATAAGGTCAAATGCAAATGAAGAGCGACAATCCGAAGGTGGATCTCAATTGCAAGAACAAGTGCAGCAAGTGCCACAAAATTGCACCTCATCAGCAACACAAGGAGTACATTAACAAGTGCAACAAGCGAATATGGATTCCATTACTCCACCGTCATAAGGAGTACATGAACGATTTGATGATACTACCAACCATGAAGAAATTTAACAATTTGAGGAACAAGGCAAGTATATATAAATTTAAATCATAAACTTAACTAAAAAAGTAATGAATGATTATCTTTGTATTGTACTATTGCAGGCCCCTCCTCGCCAAAAAGAAAAAGAGACCGGACTCAAATGCCAAAGGTTCATGGTAGAAAGGAGCGTAAGATAATCATTCTAAATGAGTATAATCAACCAGTTGGTCCTAGTAAAGAGGTTGTAAAAGAGTTGGGTAGCTTCATCGGCACATTGGGAAGGAGTGAAACTTTTTGTCCTCTTAATGTATTTAATTGGAGAAGGTTAAACACAAAAGATGATATGTGGATATACATCAAGTTATGAAGTTCCCAATATTCAATAAACATGGATGATATTTCTTATTTTTACACTAACCCAATTAAGAATCAATTGAAGAGAAAACACTTTGAAGAATGAGAATGATGAGCTTCGAATGGAGAATAGGCCAGTAGATGTTCTGGAATCTCACTTTAAGGAGCTTCTTAACTATTGGAACTCCGATCTTCACAAGGTAATTACATTCATTATTGTTTCATTAAGCAGGATTTCCTGTAGCTCGTGCATAGCACTTTGTTTGACCTTGTTTTTAACATATATTTGCAAGACATAGCAGCATTTTTTGATAATAGAATGAATCATTTATCCAAGCTCTGCTATTTGGTAGACATAGCATCATTTTTTCGAAATAAGTTGCTATTTGGTTGACTCGTTTATTTGCAGAAAATGTCCGAAACCAATACAATGAATCGAGATAAGTTGAAGTGTTCGCACTGCTGGCAGAACACCTTTTGCTCTAATTCGCGAGGTTTGATGTTTCTCTTTTTTTTCTTTCTTAATTAAGAACTTGCTAACTGTACATGGAAAGATTCTTATACTAGTTTAGTTTTCATGTAACTAGGCAAAAAAGAAAGAAATGTCTGATACTTCGGATACTCTATCAAGTAAGGATATCTTTGTGGCTACAAGAAAAAGAAAACTTGACCGAGTATACAAAAGCTAATATGACAATACGATGAGTAAAATTGTAAGAAATTTCTAATTTAAAGTTTTTCGCGATTATTTATTTGTTCTTAATTAATCATTCAATTTTATTTACTTAAACTCTTTTATCTATGGTTTGTAGGCTGAAATGAAGAGACTACAATCAACTCAAGAAACTCAAGATGGCAGTCATTCAGTTGACGCTTTTGCATCAGTCATGGGACGTGAACATCCAGGTCGCGTGAGATTGTATGGACGAGGGGTTACCAAGACTGTCTTAAAAGGAAAAATAGGGAATCTTAGATCTTCTTCTGATGCTGCTGATGAGAGGATACAACAGAAAATGGAGGAAATGGAAGAGATGATGCAACAAAGAATGTTGGAAAAGTTAAACGAACAAAAGGATGCTATGGAACAACATATTACAATGAACGTCATCGCACGACTTCAGCGTCTGAACCCATAATTGCGACTTGATGCTGACATGCTAAGGTTCGTAGAAGCTTCCTCTGCACAACAAGTTGTTGTTCAACTAAACAAGCGACCATCTGCCGGTAGTAACAATCAAGGTCAGTACTTACTAAATATTATACATCTTCTTCTATTTCTTCTTCTCCTCTTTCCTTGTACTTCTTCTTCTACCACTTCTCTCTCTGGCAAAGCCTAAACAGTTTTTTTTACTTTGTCTATGGCACTTAGTCACGCAAATGAAAGAAATTAAAAGAGAATACCTAACATTTGGAATAGTTGCAAAATGTATGGCTTGTGCAAAACGTCATGCATTGTGGAGAAGATCCAATTGTCTTGTAGGATTTGACATTATTCTGTTTGTCTCAAGCATAGAGTATTCTGTTGGCCTGTTGGTTTTTGTGCCTTATTCTGTTTGTCTCAAGCATACAGTATTCTCTGCCGCAGTTTGTGTTCATATGTGTGGCTAGTTGGACCTAGTGTAGAAATGAACTATTCTGGTTTTTGCACTGACCTTTGTCCTTTTAACCAAACATTTCTTCGTAGTACCAGGAGTAATAACTTTTCCTAGCATTCAGAGTAGAAATTGATTGACTGCTTATATAATTGCTGATAATGTGTACATGACAGCACAGCAGATGAATAGAGAGAATATAACTAAAGATTCGATATTCAATATCACATGGAACTTTCCTGTGGATACTGGAAATGCATCGCACTTTGTTCGTTTGCATTTCTGTGACATTGTTAGTATGGCGCCATGCCAGTTGTACTTTTAATGTATATCTCAACGGTTTCACAGCGTATAAGGACCTTGATTTGTCTTCCGTTACATTCCGTGAGCTTGCTACACCGTATTACATAGATTTTGTGATGTACTCAGGCAGTTCAGGCGTTGTGCAAGTAAGCGTTGATCCTTCTAACCTAAGTAGTACTATAAGGAAGAATGTCATTCTGAATGGTGTTCAGATTATGAAAATGGTTAATTATGTGTCTTCAAAATCAGGTTCTAAGATGAGAAATGTTTGGGTTATAGGACTATGAGGAAGAATGCCATTCTAAATGGTGTTGAGATTATGAAAATGGTTAATTATGTGGCTTCAAAATCAGGTTCTAAGAAGAGAAATGTTTGGGTTATAGTGAGTTTTGTTCTTGGAAGTTTTATTATGTTGAGTGTGGTGATACTTGCTAAATGATCCTAATTTTGATACAGAGGCACAACTGTTAATCCAGCTAGTTAATTTCCAAAAGATTTTCATGATAGAACTCTTGGTAATGATATTTTCAATGATGGTGGGGTGATGTACTTGTTTTTCTTTCAATATATGGCTTAGTTTATCCTCTTGAAGAGTAATGACTTTATTTATCCTCTTTTGTAGGTGGAGTAAATCAAGAAATCGAAGAAGATGATGAAAGTGAAGAACTAGACCTTACTTGAGATGAATTTTGAATTGCTATAGATGAATGTTCTATAGGAATCTTTTGTTATAAACCTTTTTGAAACTAATTACTCTCTTGAAATGTATTAAACTTATGCATTTGGGGTAGAACATTTGCTTTATGGATATTATTTGATTGATGGATAATTTATATTATTAAAAGTTTTATTTTATGATTTATTTAAATTTTGGTGTTATTATAATTTATTTTATATATATAAATATTTATTTATAATAGGGGCTATATTTTTGTTTCAACTGAACTGTTGCAATAGCCTACCAGAACCGTTGCAATAGGATACAAAATGGCGTTCCATGATACAATGCAAGTCGTTGCGATAGGTCATATAAACCGTTCCATAATGACATATAAATTGTTCCCACACAAAAATAAAACCGTTGCAATAGGAGTAAAGGGACCGTTGTTATATCCATAAATAACCGTAACAATAGCTTACAAAAGTGTTGCATTAAATAATATGGTAACGGTTAAGAACCGTTCCATATACATTATAGTAACGGCTTTAAACCGTTCCAATTGGAAAATATAACCGTTCCAACAAAGAAAGTGTCACGACCCGAAATCCCACCTTCGGGCCATGACTACGTCTAACGTTGAACCCGCTAGACAAGCCAACGTTTGAACTAAATAAAACTCATTAACAACTAAAACGAACAGGATAACTAAGGCACCGATGGCCCACAATGAAATTTAACAAAATAACCAACATACAACATAGCACTTTTCGAAATAAAACCCATATACAAATCCCAGAACTGGTGTCACATACTCACGAACTGTCTAAGAGATTACTAAAAACAAAAGGTCTGAAAATAAGTACATAGGACTGTCTTTGAAATACAAAGTAAGACAGAGCTGAAAGTGAATAGTAGAAGGTGACGTCAAGGCCCACGAACGTCTGCGGGTCTACCTTGATGTCCCTGAATGCGCTGAGTGAAGCTCCGACCGTCAGTGATCACCGGGTCCGGCTGCGTAGTCTGCACAACATAAAGAAGTGCAGGTGTAGCATCAGTACAACCGAACCCATGTACTGAGTAAGTGTCGAGCCTAACCTCGGCGAAGTAGTGACGAGGCTTTGACCAACAACATATGTACCTGTACAGTTTTATATAATAACAA